>JBCFXI010000875.1:0-98057 GCA_038496175.1 Ampulex compressa
TATTCTATATATATACATCGCTCGAGCGGCCAGCTCTGATGCACACTTTATTTGGCGATCGGCATATCACATGCCCGTACTTTGTTAATTTAATAATTATTTTTCAAAAAGTAGTCGAACTTTATTGTACATAATATTTCAAATTACGAGTCTTGTATGGCGCATAATAATAAATATGATGCGCATAACTGTTTCGAGTGATTCTTCATTGACCACATTTATTCATCGTGAACGATGAAATAAATTCATTTGTTGTTCCACGTTAATGTATTCATAAATATTTTTATCTCTTTTTAATTCCTGTTCATATTTTGATGGTATAGTAATAGTTGTGCACATTAAAAAATCCTAGAGGTCATCGAGATTAATATCGTTAATACTGTAGCTTACTATGTCCTTTTTTCAAAATCGTTAAAGGTTGAAACACTGGTAAGTAAACCGATGATACGTAAAGTTGCTCTTTGCCTTTTGTGTTTGAAATCCTTATTTTATGATCCAAAAGTACATAAGTTTTTGATTTTAATCGTAATATCTTGATTGATCTTGCATAATTTTGAACGAGTTCTTTGGTGCCCTAAAGAGGATTTTTTTCGCGTTTGCCAGGCACGTTCTATAGGTATTGCAGGAACCAAATTGAAGATCAATAAAAGCGTATAGTTTCGCGCATGACGAAATTATTTTACAAGTATCTTCTTGAGGTTATGATGAAGATCAACCGAGGATCGTGTCTGGCCATTGTGTAACATAAACAATTTCGGTTTTTCACGTTTAATTCGTAATAATGTTCGAGGGTGCCATCGCCGCTTTCTTGAATCGTCTTTTGGGAAAATATATCGAGGACTTGGATACCGAGCAGTTTAACGTTGGTATATTTTCTGGCGATACTTGCCTGACGGACCTTAAATTAAAGCCGGAGGCATTGGTAAGCTAAACAAAATCGGATTGTGAAAGTATCAAAAAAAAAAAAAAAAATATATATATATATATATATGTATGGAGGCAGTGTCCATAGCAGCCTTTTTGAATCATATATTTCAACTTTAATCATTTTCTCTCTTTATAATAATGATATTCATTAATTTTTAATTTTGGAAGATTGATTAATGAATTCTTGTTTAGTATCAACCCTCTGTAGAGCAGAGAAAATCATTTTTTATACACGTTTGTACGGATAATGTGTGACCAAAATACATTGTATGAAATTTCTTAATCAAAATAAAATTAATATATGATAGAAATTAATGATATATTTGAACTCGTAGTACCAGCTTGGTTTACCTATTAGGGTGGAAGTGGGCTTAATAGGAAAAATTATTTTAAAAATACCATGGTCAGGACTGTTCTCACAGCCCATTGTTTTGTGTATAGAGGTAAGACATGTAATCTGTATGCATCTTTTAGTAGGAGTATGCTTTCAGTTTTACTTCTGTAAGATATATAATATTACTAAACTGTATATAATAATACATATGTTTTATTTTTTTAATTTAATGTTATTAAGGATATATACATAGTGGCAGTATCAGCATTATCTGGCCCATATGATCCAGAAGTGCAAAAGAAACTAATAAGGGCAGAAAAAAAAAAAGTGCTAGAAGATTTACAGGGGGATGAAATATTTAAAGCAGGTAATCTGCAAATTTTTTTTCGATGGACAATTGATATATATCATTTCTTTAACAATGCTAATTATTTACAATATTTTGTTTGTTTAGGTTTATCTTCGGAGTTGTTTGATAGTTTATTAGCCTCGATAACAAAGAATTTTCAGATTACTATAAATAATGTACATATTAGATACGAGGAAAAACTGTCCAATAAGTCCTTATGTGCCTGTGGTATCTGCATTCAAAGTGTATCTATTACAACAACTAACAAGTAATATACAGCCCTTCCCAAATTTTTTATACAATGTATCGTAACAACTTTCACGACTTTTACAATCATTCATTTCAGCAAATGGAAGCCTGGGATATGCGCAAGCAATTCACATACAGTTTATCAGCTGATCAGAGCCGAATCGCTGAGCGTATATATGGATCATGATACAGAGTCATCTCTTAGATGTTCTATATCTAATTGGGATTTGCCTACTCTATTAGCTTGGAAAGGTACCATGCATAGAGCGCTACAAACATTTGGAATGAGAAATAGGGAATTTCAGTTTTGTAAGTACTGAAATATGGGATACATATTATGAACAAAATTAAACCTGTATCTTTTTTAAATTTAGCAATATTTATATTTTATTTTTAGTATTAAATCCGTTTACTGCAAAGATAAAATTAATTATACACAAAGGAACTGAAAGTCTAAGTTCTCGTATGTTGGTTGATATTGTTTTACAAGACGTGGCAATGCAAATTTCTGAAGAACAGTACATTACATTTTGCCAGCTCTACGATTCATTACTGCGTGCAATGATCAACAGGTATATCTGATACATCATTATATACAATATCGTAAGTCTGATTTTCTTCTTTAAAATTCATGCAGGCCTCACAGGAAATTCCGACCTGATAAAAATGTGCACGAGAATTCATCAGAATGGTGGAAGTATGCGTATAATGCCGTCGTAGAGTACAATATTAGACCTTATACGTGGGCACATATCGTAGAACACAGAAAAAATTATAGAAAGTATAAGGAGGCATGTCTTCAGAATTTACTTCGACCATATGATACGGAATTAAAGTTAGACATGCAAAAGTATGAAGACAGTTTAACAATATTAAATATAATAATTGCACGGGAACAGGCTAAGCAAGAGTTAAGGAATACAACTATGGAACGAGAATGCGAAAGTGCTAAGAGAAATTCGTTAATTTACGAAACTATGGATAATATATTATCAAATGCCAATGAAGTACAAAATACAGTTGTTGATAACAAAGAGCAGGATTCTAAGAATGTGGTTCATTATGTTAATAATGAATCTGGGAGGAATATAAAATTAGAGAAATTATCAAAGCCCATTGGTAAGATCAATATCATTAAATATAGTAAGTCTTTTTTAATATAGTAAGTGTACGTCAGTAAGCATTTGACGATTAATATATATTATTCAAAGAAATTCGATCTTTCCTTAGATTATAAATTTAATTTCACGTTGGCCAATTGTTGTTTGAGTCTGCTACGCACTGAAAAAGAAGTACTGGTGATAACTATCACACAATTTCTGACCAGTATTGAGACTCAACCTGCATTACCCACTTTTAAAGTCTCTGCTCGTGCCGAAAGTTTTGTTATCGAAGGTGTATCTATGGAGGGAGATTTAGTTCCATTGATTACTGTTGACAATGTTTTAACAGGTAAGATATACAATAGCCTTCTTTAAAAAAAAAATAATTTCAACAATTTTGTTTCCAATATCTAGCAATAAAAATTTGGTATTTTCAGGAAACGTGTCAACGAATTTTTTAGCTATAGATTTTGAAAAGAATGGTCTACATACGGATTCAACTATAGATGTGTCGTTAAAGTTAGAAGCTATTGAAATGATTTATTATCATGTAAGAAATCAAACCTTGCTTACTAATACAGCATTAGTATGGTATATTTATTTTTAGTTGGGCAACATTTTATACCATGTTTTAGCATGCTGCAATGGAAATTACAAATTTCTTCAAGTTTGATGATGTGAACGTTCGAGCAACTTCTATTTGGCTACATAGATTATACAAATATATGAAGGAGAAAATTATGGTTATTGTAGATGATATTGTTTCTCAAACATTGAGGATCAATTTTAAGATAGATATCAAAGGACCGTACATTGTGTTTCACGAACACGGCACCATTCAAAAGTAAATAGTCCGTAATCATTGTAATATGAAATAATTATGAACATTATGTATAATACAATTGTATTTTAGAGGTGGACATATCCTTGTGCTTGATTTTGGCAATGTCAATATATCTAATGAACTTCAAGCAACCAATTTGCAATTGGAGGATGCTACGCTGATGGAACTTGAAGAATTACTTTATGACAGAATTCATATGATATTTACAGGAGGACAAGTTCTTTTTTGTCATTCAGGTATACATCTTTTTATTTGTGGTATTAAATAATAAAATTGTCGCACTGTTCATTTCAATGTAGGGGATGATTGGCGAACAGCAAGAAAAAGAAAGGATTCAGAATATCATTTTATACCAAAGATACATGCAAATGCAACTGTCTCCTATAGTATTAAACCAGAATATCATCAATTACCAAGGTAGTGCATTATCTATAAATACGATATCCTATTGATCTATGATTATTCTTTATCCAATTTATCAACATCACCTTCAATTTTTGTATTGTGCTTAGGACAAAGGTCAATGTGACTATCTCCAGCATAAAGTTCAACTTAACAGAAAATAAATTGCGCTTAATTATGCAATTTCTAAATACGCTAATAATGTTTTATCAAAAAAATATCGTGAAATACAGAAGTAATGTGAAATGGTACATTTCGAAAAAAACATGGGATTCTGTTTATGCACCCATCAAAGAACTAGCCAGGGTGAGAGCAAGTGTCTGTTTACCACCTGGTACAGCTAGTGAAAGTAAATTTATGAATGTTACAAAGGAATTTCTAACAAGTAACATTCCTAAATTGGACAGGTATTGCAATTTATCAGATAGCCTAATGTTTTATGATTTTTAAATTTCATTGCAGTGTTATGTATACACATCCCGTATATTATACGATTTTTCAGAAGCGTTGTATCCTCAGAAGTCAGCGAAGAAGATTTGGAATTGTTGTCTAAAACTATTAATTTGTCTGGATTTGATGATAATGTATCCCCCTGTAATCACATTAACTTACTTTTAAGATTTGCAATTGGAGAGGTCAAAATTCTATTTTATCAAAAACTTTCTTCAATACATATGTATGGATATATTCTAACAATTTTTTTTTAATTTAGCTGTCAGTTCACTTATCCTGCATAAGCTCGGGCAAAGAGCATCCTTATTTGAATTTGAGATTGCATACACTGTATATAGAGGCTGCTATGATGGAATATGGACCTGCTATACAGTTTGGAATTGGGTCTATTTTATTGGTAGATAAAACAAATGTGGGTGTTACAGGATCATACCTGGAGTTAATATACACAAATGAGAGTAATGAAGTTCTTGTTGTATCATATCGTAAGGTATTTTGTAAATATTTGCTAGATCCGAGGGATGTATTGTAATGATATGAAATTATAGATACATTATTCTGATGTATGTTAAAATTTTTATAGGTGCAATCAAACTGTCCTGATTTCAAGTCACACTTTAAAAGTATTGAACGATCATTGGTTGTAAACATATTAAATATTAATGTAAACTTTCATAGGCCTGCATTGTTAAAATTGAAAGAGTATTGGTACAATTTATCAGAGTAAGTCTATTAAGTTTTTTACAAATATAAGCCAAACTAATTTTATCTATTATTCAATTTATTTATTATAATAATAAAAACTTGATTTTAATATTTATATGACCACGTTTTTAGTATCTTCCACAGTAGTTGTTTGCTTGAGTTTATCGATGACGTCTATAATGGTATTGTGCAGTGGAAAATAAAGGAAAACGATCCACCTATACCACCAGGTAAAAAATATTAATGGCTGACAAATTTAAACCAACAGATTTTGCTAAACGTTATTCTTGCAGGGGCAATTAAATTGAATTATTCTGCCAGACTTGGTAAGCTTATTTTGCGATTTTGCGATAAAGATACTGATTTAATGGAAATAAAGGTCTTGGGCTTGGAGAACGATTGTATTTACAATGCAAACGAGAGAATGATTTTACAAGCTCATTTGAGGAACTTACTTGTTGAGGATTTAAATGATGACACGCTTTATGCAAAAGTAATTATGCACGATAAAATTATTTGATCATTATATAATTTGTGCAGACAATGACTTTTCTGTTTTTGATAGATCTTGACGACCGACGAGGATAAGGTTTTTGATTTAAAATACGTGAGGCATATTCCAAGATTGTATGTATGTCCAGAAATTGATACGAGGCAAGATGATGTTATGTCTGATGGGACTTTTAAGTTTTCCATAGGACGAATGAACTGCGTACTTATTTCTAAGATATTGCAAGACTTACAGGTATAATGACAAATTTCGTATATGATACGCACAGACACATATTTTACATATTGGTATTACTGTGCAGCATTTTTTAACACCCTTCACGTCTACATACTGTACGCAATTAAAGAAATATTTGTACTGTAAGTTCATGAAGGGTATAGATGAATTTAAGAAGAGTGCAACAAAATTGCATATTTTTATTGATATACAAGGACCTACGTTTCTTTTACCACAAAGAAAGGATGTCCCTAGTCTTTTGGTTCTTAATACAGGTACGCTATACATATATATGAATATGTGCAAGTCGTTGCGAAATAAAAGTTGTAATACAAGACATTTTAGGTATACTTTCGGTCGAGAATTTTTTCAAAAAGATTGATCAACCAGCCCAACCTATAAAAGTCTGCAGCAGTGATGCAAGCCAATTAATAATTGATAATATTTTAGTAAAGCTAAAATGCATGTCTATATCGCGAGCTATAATGACCCTTAGCCGAGATCTCGAAGTACAAGTACGTTTAAATTTTTTACGAAGTTAACATTCCTTTTTTTCCCTTAGTTAAACATTCAAAAATAACATGCTGTAATGATATACGAACTTATTGCAGGAACCGATTATCGAACCAGTGCACATTCATTTTGATATAAAAAGAAAGACGGAATACCGTAGTATGATGGAGTTTCAGACATATGGATTATTCAGTATACAAGGATCTATGGACTTTATATACGTTAATTTAAGCCAGAGAGATCTTAAGTCTATTATCTTAGTATGGTCAGAAAATATATCCAAGATCATATTGTCTAAGGAATCTTATGAACATGAAGAACAATGTTCAATGGAAAATCAACTAAGAAAACCAAGTCAGGAAGATGTTATGGTAAAAGAGCTAGAGGACTTTTTGGCTCATAATGAGGTAGCCGTGTGTGAAGTTAGCACAAAAACCACATTAGAAGGAGTACAGTTAAATTTATTTTTAGATGCAGAAGAGGTAAGCTGAAATCAGTTTTATTGATTATACTCAATTGCTAATCGGATATTAATTTATGTCAGGTACTGAGCTCGCCTGTACGTGATCTAAATCGTGGATTGTGTAAACTAAAGTTCGGCGAAATAATTAATTCGTTTGATTTTTATAGCGATAAAAGTTTAAAAATGAAATTATCTTTACAAAGCTGCATGTTACAAGATACACGAAAGAATTCAAATTTGGTCAAGAAGTATGTACTACTGAATATATTTTGCTAAACTTTAGAAACTATCAAAGATTAATTTGAGATACATATGGTTACAGAATTATCCAGTCACCTGCGAGATTAATAGGTAATAATCTCGAGTCATGGATATCTGTGTCGATGTCCCCAATAGTAGACATTGCATATACCCGTGCACCAGCTGGAGAAAGATGTTTCGATATACTGATGCAAGATATGCGACTGAATTTGTCAGTGCCATTTGTAATGCATCTTAGCAGATATATTATGGATTGTTTTCCGTGCGATCAAGTTGAAGCAGGAATAATCAATCACGGATATGAAAGTAACAATCATGCAACAGTAAGTGACTATTTGGCTATGGTAGTTTAAAGAAGTTTCATACGATTTGCTATCCACTCCGTTTGTCTCGCACATTTTACCTGCTACATTTATTAAAACGTGCTTTAAAATATTATTAAATTTACTTTTTACTGTATTCTTACTTTAAATCAAGAGCAGGACCATAACAACAACAGAAAGAGATAAATTAAAACGTGCACAATATTTAAGAGACGAACCAGGTACTGAATCAAAATTGTATATGCATTCCGATTTTTTGGTGTACACACAAATTTTTGTATTCCTGTTTATTTAAAAGTTGTTAAACGTGAGATTACTATTTTCTTGTATAAAATGAAGTCTGTTGTTTTACATATATACAAAGTAGATGTACAAGGCAGAGTGACTTTAATGCATGAAAAACAAGATATGTTTTTACTCTATTATGTTCAAAACCTTCTTTATAGTAAATACATTCCATGTCAGTTCCTTACTAAATTGAGTATGTTTAAATATTTCGTACCTAGATACATCAGTATCCATAAGGATACAGAAGCCAGAAATATTGTTGTTTGGAGATTTGAAAGGGAGCAATGCGTACATTATACTATTGCAAGCGGAGGTGACAATAGAGAGCAGTAGGCATAACTGTTCCTCTTCGGTGGTTTGCACACTTACAGATGTCCGTGCCAAATGTAGGAATCAGGGAAATTATCTCCGTCAATTTCCAAAGTGGTTACTACGTCCGTGTGACATAGAAATCTGCAAAAAAGAAGAATCCCCAGAGTGCAATGTGAATGTGACCATAGCTGTGAATACAGTTGATCTTCATCTTTGCGCTGGAGTTATGCACACATTTATTGATGTATACATCACGAGATTTTACTATGTTTTCTAAAATTTGATTCCTATTAAATGGATCAGTGGCATATAAGTAATGTTTTACTTACAGATATTAAACGAAGCTACCAGCTTTTTAGATAGCACTCGTGTAAAATCAGACGATACAAGCATTTATCGTGACTACAATCCGCACAGCAATCTCTGGACACCTAAGAAGGTTTCTAATATACCATACAAAAAGCTCGATGAATGTAAGTTCCTTGATGCACGGTACATTGCAAATACATGTGTTTACATTAATACCTTCCAGGCGATCCAGATTTGTATCCTGTACGGAATACAAAGTTTGTCACTGTAGACATAAAACCGATATGCTTAACCTTATGGATAGAAATGGAATATTCGTTTGAAAATCTTCCTATAATAAGGATAGCAACCACGATAGCAACAACCATCAATGACTGGTATAAAGAGTGTCACCTCGAATCCAGCATTAAAATACATGCATTCTGTTATAACGGTAATTGTAAAAGTTGGGAACCACTGATAGATCTCTGCACGAAGGATGACGTACATTATAAACCATGGGAGCTTAACGTTAAAGTAAGCACATGATATCGTCGTACATTACTCAAAAATGTTTGTTAATCATGAACCTTCATAAAACATATAATGCAGATATGTCACGGTGAGCCATTTATGATTAATCCAAATTGGACGAATCCGTGTCAGCAAGTGAAGCAAAATGTTTCGAAAATAAAAAGAAGAGATCTACACAACAGTGTACAAGGATCCGCAGACATGGTATTCATTAGCCCGGAGAGTACAACAACATTGAAAACAACTGGTACCTTAAAGTTTTTTTTTTTTTAATGGAAGTATTCCGTTTATGCAACCAGTAATGTTTAGTCTTTTATATAATGGGATCCCATACATTTCGCCTCACATAGAATGTCATTAAACAGAGACAGAGTCCTATTCTGCGTACGAGGAAGATTCCGACACTGATGAAGAGGAGTCATATAAAAAATTAGCAAGAACCTCCAATTATATATTCAACAATAACAGCAGCGGCGAAGAGGAAAGCGATACGGATGATTCCAGTGCGAATGAAGATGAAGGATTGGAACTAACGCCGGATTACAACATGGAATTATGTCAGTATATTTGCAACTTAGGGATACTATAGCATGTGTAGCAAATATGTTCTAAACGATTGACAATCTTGCAATTTTTAGTCAGTCCCATTGCTCAGAAGTTAGTAAAGACCGATGATCCAGCAATGTATATAATCATAATGGCGGAGGACAAGCTCAACTTTACTTTTACTCAGAATACGATCACCATAATTAACGCGGTGTTGAACGCGTTTATACAAGCAAAAAGTGGTATACCCATAGTACCTACTAATGTTAAAAAATTGAACCTTCAAAACGGCATAGGTCATGCAAGCCGAATAGAGTTACTTTGCCAAGAAGAGGTAAGCATATTATTAAAGTACATTTACCAAAGCACTGGAATAAATTTGTCATAGAAACATTTTTTTTTATAACATTATTCTTTATTGTATTTTAGGTGAATGGTAAAAATGTAACACGCATTGTTGCATTTCAAGATTTTCATTGTAGCAACTCACCCCCCAGCGTTCCGAGTAGTCCAGAATTAGAGGTGCAATCAGATCTGATTAGCCCTCAGTGGGTTGAGAATGAAATTGACATTTCAGAGCCTAATATTGATTTGCAAAAACCCATAATATCTGATAATAATGTATTTAATAATAATGCTCCGATTAATATCTATAAAACGATCACCAGCGATATATTACACGTTATCTTTGAAGGTGCGTTTTATAATCGTTAAAATGTATGTCTGTTGATTAAGACAGCCTTTTGGTGAATACTTGAAAATAGATAGTGCTATATTATTAAAAAAATTATATCACAGGATTCGAAGATTTAATGATGTATTGTCCCAAAAGACAGGGTTGCAATATTGTCCCCCTTAGGCCTGTCCGACACGACGTTCGCTACCATTTAATTGTAGAAGCGTCTATAGATACCTATTTTCACCAGACAATCTTGGTCCGTTCGCCTTTGCAGGTATGATGCTTTACTTTTTATACAGAGACATATAAGTGTAACAATAACATATAAGTAAATTGACGTACATTTGCATTTCAGTTTTGCAATGAAACCTCTTACGCATTGGGGCTCTATTGTAAAAAGTCATTGGTAAAAAAATTGGGGTTGACATACATAGGGGAGCCTACAAATCCGTTTGACGATTATGTAAGAATGACGATAATCGAACCTGATTGTATCTACAATATTCCTTTATATATAGCGTATCACTTTCCCGTTCACATATTGCCTGTGTATTTGGGGTAAGTACAAAATACAAGATATGATTTAATTATAACATGATGTTTTAATATATACATGGTTGGCCTTTCCTTTGCCTCTTCCATGTTAAATCATTTATGTCAAATAAATATTTTTAAGAATGTACCAGATCAGCGACGAAGGAATATATTGGAAAGACTTGAGCGTAGCAGCAAATGCAGTTCAAGACATTTATTGTAACGCGAAAACGGCCGAGGATCATTCAGTGTTTAGCGTTAAAGTATCATGCAAAGAGATACCGCTAAGAAGTCAACCCAGTTGTCAAGTACCCAATTATCTAATAAGCATCATACCACCTTTAATCTTTAATAATCAGTTACCCTTCGTTATCGACCTTAACATACCCAGTATAAATTATGAGGTCAAAATTGAGCCAGGAGAGAAGATTAATATGCATACTATTAGTTGCAAGAATGACATACAATTTGCTTTTAAGGTAGATTTAATATTTCTATCGGGTATAGAATAATTTTTTGAAATTATCATATGCATGCTTATATATTCCAGATCCAAAACTATTTAGGCACCTTCTGGACCGGCTCTATAAAATTAAACACAAATATGGAAAAGAAATTCATCCTGATGTCTACAGAAAATGAGTCTAACTCAACAAAGTCCTTCTTGTTGTGTATCGAACTCTCTAAAGTTAGAACCTGGAATATTGTTATCCAATCTCAATACTGGATAATAAACAAATGCGGATTACCCCTTTTCATTCAGGTGAACAATGCCTGTCGATATTTATATAAATGCTTGTACATTAATTCCACATTTACAATATTGCTTATATTCAATGGTTTCAGGAATACCATTCTCGTGTTACTCACGAGGTGCCAGAGGAGGAATTAATGGTGTTTTCCCAGAAGAATAATAAGAAAAACACTGTGCGTTTGAGGGCTCATCAATCTGAGTGGTCATTGCCATTTGGACTTGATGGAATTATTCCCATGTCTCTAGTCGTGTGTATGGATATCGAACGAAGACGGAAATATAGGATTTTGGTCGAAATCGAAAGCTCACGCTTATCTCCGTATTACACGAAGATTATTACATTTTTGCCATACTTCTTTATCATTAATAAAACAAAAAGGACATTACGGTTTATGGAGGAAAACGACGAGGCGGATCTGTGGAACGATCTTTTGCCTGGACAAAACATTCCATTTTGGCCTGTCACGGAGTCCATGAAAATGAGGATAAAGTGGAGAAATAGCCAATTGGTCTCTCAGCACTTCGACATAACAACATATGGGAGGACTGTGTTGAGAATGGATAATGGGGTGAGTTGAGAAAACATCCACGGCGACCATTTAAGAAAATACTCCATTTATTACACTTCCTTTCAACTCGAAATCATTTGTACGTAAAATTTATAAGGGAAGTTTATAACACCGTAATTTCCCAACTTACAGTCTGCATTGTGCGTGGACATTGATGGTGGTGTAGAGTCTCCATATTGCATAATGTTTCAAAAGTATCTTACTGGTGACAGCCCTGTCAGGATAGATAATTTGTGCAACGAACTCTTTCTCAAGATTAATCAAATGAATTTAGGACAAACGGCTTTGTTGAATCCCTTTCAAAGTCTCTTGTACACTTGGGATGATCCGACTAAATCCAGGGAACTTGTGTGGAATGTGTATAATAACAAGACTGATGGTTACAGGGTGCAAATTGAATCGGTAAAAATCTTTTGTACATGTACAATGTTTTTGTATAATAATTTTACATTCTACATGTCATATGTTATTTTAAATCTGTCTGTCCTTAAGGATGGATGTGGACATGAAATGGTGCCGTTAGAAACTGTCGATCGACCGAATGATAAAGCATGTCCTATGAAAATGCTGGTAAACGTAAAATCTACATGGACGGAGGATACATTCGAGAATAGCGATAGTGATAATAACTGTGACACAGACATAGTGTCTGTAAAATTGGAACGTTCAGAAAAGGGTAAAACGACAGTTTACTGGGTAAGCTATATGGAATGCAATCAGCGGGTTTTGTTATTCACGCAACAACAAAGTGTATTCCTAAAAGCAAAAAGCATCATTGATCCAGAGCCCAGTAAGAAAGAAATATTTTTTTCATTGGCAGGAGTAGGCATAAGTATTGTAAGTGTTATGCAGT
This sequence comes from Ampulex compressa, assembly GCA_038496175.1. Lineage (NCBI taxonomy): Eukaryota > Metazoa > Arthropoda > Insecta > Hymenoptera > Ampulicidae > Ampulex > Ampulex compressa. Next base: position 13,011 of record JBCFXI010000875.1, read on the forward strand.
GCTTGAATTCATATTAAACAGTACATATGTCTGTATATAATTATTTACAATATACGATATTTGTATTGTAGGTGGGTAATTATAACGGATCTTCTAACGAATTACTATATGCAAATATAACAGATTCCACTGCACACTGGGAGCTTTACTTTGGAAGAAAATGGAAGAGTTTGTCCTTAGAATTAAGTGCATGGATAGAACATCAATATGCGAATTCTTCTAGTAGAGCACAATTAGAGAACTTTATTGATGTGAGTTCCATCTACTTTAATTTGCATTGTCAGCAGAGTGATGCAATGATCATGTATTTTAAAAATGATTTGACTTAGGTTGATTTGATGAAAATGCATATGACAAAACCATTTTTTGGAAAACTACGAAGGACATATTCCCCAGGAATTTGGTGCCATTGTCGAAAATCTGTCACCCTCACTCATTTGCAAGGACATATACATCAGATCCAGGTATTTAATATGATACCAAAAAATATCTAGCTCTTAGTGATGATTTCTTTCTGATTTTAGGTGGATAACCAACTCACAGATGCTGTGTTTCCTGTAATTTTGCATTCTAATTTACAGAAAGGTTTTGTAAATTACGGGGGAAATTGTAAATTAAAACACTGCATAGAATTTAGCCTATTGAAACAGAAGAAGATAAAGCATAATATATACAAGTATGTATTTATACCGAGAAAGGTTTAGTTTTATCTAAACTAATTATTTACTGCTTTTTCTTCACAGAGGAATATGTGTGATAGTCAAAGAGTTTAATTTAAACGTGCAGGAGGGCTTTCTCCTCTCTCTAATCGATCTTCTTCCAAAGCAACCAGAAACCAAACACTCTATTGCTACTAAGCTCAGGAGAGACATCACCAGTATTCATGTATCTTCATTTCCTAAATGCAGTAATGTACGTTATATGTATATATACATTTTTGTTTGCGGTATTACCATTACGATTAATATATTTATCCTGATTGTAGGCTTTAAATGGAAGGAAAAAGGATATAATAGAATCTATGTACATTTCACCAATAATGGTACGCTTGAAGTTACTGGCAGAGATGGATGGGCCACATGTATACAGCGTTATGGATGATGCAGACCGTCGAAATGCCATCAGATTCATTTTTGAATATGCGGAAAAGGGAGGATTCGAGAAGCAGGCTGATTTCAGGTAAACTTTCTGCAAAACTAATATGGAAGCAAAGCTGTTAGTTTAGCATTACATTACCGAAGGATTCTCTATTTTAGATTACCATTCTACAAGAAGGCATCCATTGTGACAGACAATAAGCAATTCTTTATAAACCTTTTCCGAACATATGCTGTACAAATTATCCAACAATTTCAAGTATTGGTCCGATCTACAATCGTATTGGGAAATCAGTATGGATACAACTTTAAGCTATTAGGAGATACTTTCTATGAACCAGATACAGTAAGTATGACTGAAAATACTGTGAACAAATGAAATTACCAATGTACTTTTTGCAGTTGTTGCTTCACGGAGACGAAACAACAGAAAAGTTGGGATATGAGGTAGCATGTCAGTTGGGTTACGCTACGACAGAAATCATGCAGACATCAAGTATCATGCTTCACAGTTGTGAAGCAAAAGCTGGTCATAACAAGGTATGGGCTAAGAATTTTCAAGATTGCATACCAAGATAAATGATTTATCCTGAAAAGTTATACGACGCGGTATACAAGAATTTTTCAATGTAACGTTTTTCAATTCCCGCTCGCTATGATCTTGACATAAGAGAAAGGCTAAGTTAAATTAGTTTATTACGTCTATATTTATTATGTACATCAATTTGGTTTTAGGCAAAAGAGTTATATTTCGATAACACAGATGTACCTCCACTAGTTTTTTTTATCAATAATTCGTTCTCCACCGAAATCGAATTAGAGACGTCTAGCTTATTATCTACGTTTACAAATAGTAAGTATAGTGCGACGTGTCATGATAAAGTGGTACATGTAACGAAAAACGGATAATTATTAATATATCTCATCACGCAATCCTATCCTTTCTGGACACTTATCGAATTGATCAAACATGGCAGGTATACACCAGGAAGAGTTAAAGTATTTTTTTAAAACACTGGGAAAGAAAACATCGGTATTCTTTAATATAGAAGACAACTCTTTGAAGGTCTGCTCAAAAGTAATAGCGGACATAATAAAAAGGTATAGAAATGGATTCCCTATATGAGCTTTCGTAAAAAAAAAAAGAAAAAAGAAAAAGGTAGAAAGAAAAAAAAGGAAGAAGTTCACTATTCAACTGAGTCTGAGTATTGATGTATTTCAGGGCACAGGAAATAGGACACAAATTCATATCCCGTATCCGTTTACCACGGTATATTAATCCATATACAGTGAGTATTACTCTCGCATGAAAACTTAAATTAACAAGGTCTCACATATTTTATAATAAACAGTAACTTTCTATTACCCCCCCCCCCTCTTCAAACAAAAAAAAATATAACCAGGGTGTCGAAGTATTCTCAATGCACAAGGCAAAAGGAGTGCATCTGCTGAATACGCTGGTAAAAAATCATTGTTCCAATACGAATACCTACTGGGCGCACGCTGCACTTTCTAACGATGGAAAATATATAGCTCTCGTGTCGTTACAGTGAGTATAGGAATTATATATTTAAGGCATATATACCGATAATGCTACGGATTGGATTTATCTACAAGAACAAAAGGAAGCTTAGGACTTTAGAATCGAAGCAACGAAATATTATGTTTCGTAATACGTAAGAAAGGGAAAGCTCAAAACAAAGGAAATGTAATCTGTCACTCAGGCGGCTGTACTTGATCGAAAAAGGAAGTACGTGGGGATCTTGGAGCGCCAAGTGGAGCATAGAAATGAATCAATTGCTGTCACCTCCCACCGTTTCTAACAATAAGCTTATATTACACGTGAATAAGGTACCTCTCATATCGTATTTACATAGGATAATAGATCGTCAACCATATCGGGGTATACGTTGTGCAATTTTCTGCTTTTTGTGTATAAGTTTCTCATATGTATTGCACAAACGGCACCCTTATTTCCGATAGGAGTATTCGAATGAACTCTAAGCCCGTAGTATCGCGTGGTCATTGCAGTATGCAGTCAGCAAAAACAAACTCACCTGCAATTTCGACTCTAACTCTATGGAAATCAGGGTCAACGATAATACGTATACGACCGCGGTAAATTCATGCTATGTTTGTAATATCCTCGGCAAAAGGGTCTCGTTATCGTAACGTTAGATGCGAGAATTGTCAATAGTTGTTTATTAATTGGTACCGTTAACATATTGAACTGCTAATGAGCAATGCATACTACCTCTAGAGCGAGGAAGCTTCATCGCCCGTGGCAGACTGGTACTTGGAAAGTGAACTGGCGGAAATCCTCGATTGGCTGTGTCAAAAAATAAATACTGCGATGATTCTAAACATGGAGAATAGTATATGTTCGCAGCAAGATCTATAATGCATGAAACTCGACTATAAAAAAAAAGAAAAAAAAGAAATAAAAATGAATGTATATTTACATTAGCTCGGCACAATAAACTCTATGGTGAATTGCAAGAGCTTTATCGTCGTGCGTTACTCCAAACTCGAAGTCGTACTTCTATATATCATATTCGTCTGGATAAAGTACGTCTAGTTTATTTCATAATTTATTTACAAAAAGTCTTAGTAAATTACACTTACAGGCATCTCCACTCGAACTAAAGTAAATAATTTAAGAACTACACGTATTTAGATATCTATAGAGTAGGATACTTTGGGGTCAGGGAGAAGCTGGGTCCAGGGAAAGTGTTCTGTTTAAATTATTACCTTCTAATTGCCTCGAATTAAATTGAACCGTTACGACTATACGTGAAACTAAACTCCGCTCGTTAAACCTTTTCTACGAAATAAGGAAGTACCAGTGGAAGGTGTGCGACGGCGAGTCGAATGCAGTACTGTTGCACGGATGTTGTAAAGTGGGATTTACATTAGGTAAATGTATATGTAAGAATCATCAAAATATGTGCAGAAGCTGACAATCGGTATTTGTTAATTTTACAATAACGTATGCGCTTTGAAAAGCATAAAGTTTCAGTTATAAATATATCCCATTAGAATCGTTTAATGGCACGATCGAGCTTAGATTTAAAAATTTTCTTTTTATATTCGTTTCTTACATCATCGCCCAGAACATTTTTTTCTATCGTTTTGTGTTGATTTATCACAACGGCATTTAATTACGTTTATAAATATGTTTATTTCAAAAAACTGCAGTTAGACATCGCTACTTTCAAATCTCTTTTAGGAAGCCACCAAAAAAGAAATTCACTGAAATGCGAAATCTTCTGTTACTTAAGTGATCATATTGTGTTTACTTACTCTTGTAAGCTATTCTTTCACAGACACTATCCCCACCCCTTTTTCTACCAGCACCCCCATCCTTCGTGCACGCAATGCACACAATCGTGCAACCCTTTTTCACCTTTCGCTCCCTCCCTTTCTTTCCTTCTACCTCTATCTATCTCCCCCCGCCCCTCTCAACCCCTCCCACCCCTTCTTTCGTTATATGCACACAAGTATACATGAGGCACGTGCACGCGACACGCACCGTCTTCTCACGCAGCTCTAACATGCGGACACGTAGGCGAACGTGTATCTTTGTTCCCCACCTATGATCTTTTCACCTACTTCTCCGTGCTTCCACCAGTCCTTTCTCGTACCTCATTTTTTCAATGCCTTCTGCTCAATCGCTCCTTTTCATTCTCTCCCATCCTTTCACCTTACATGTTCCTTTCTCTCGTACGATTTATTCGTCTCTCGCTCGCCCTTTTTCACCCTTTCACGTTCCCCCTCTCTATTCCACTCCCCCCTCTCTTTCTCTCTGTTTCTCTCAGACAGCAACATATCACACGTCATATTATTTTTCTCTTCTAGCAATGTCTTTCTTCAGTTCTAGTTCTGCCTGTGCTTCTAAAGTCGAGACTCTCGTGGCCCCTATAGCCACGCTCGTTTACACCGCGCAAACAGCGGCGCAAATCGAATAAGATTCAATGGAAGTGTGTGTTATCTACAAAATATCTTAATTACTCGCTAATTACAGCACAAAACATGCAAATATAAAAATTTGCATTATATTATAGTTAATATTTATATATAATCGTCACCCGATATATCGTTCCACATCGCACCATTAGGTTCTTCGACATATTTTTTCTTGGTTTATATATTATTATGCAGCTGACCGTTGCCTCTTCAAAGTTGTTTCTGTTTTTCATTAGCTATGAAATATCTTACACTATCGATATTATTCCAATTCACGAAGGGGAGGGTATACCGATGATCCGTGTATCCCATCGGGTATACCTACGCGCTAACACCGATGATTAACTTTCTTACTTTTTTCGTTTACTCGATATAAAACTACGACTGCACTGCCACGGTGTATCGACATTTTAATTCCACCTCTCTCTCTCTTCCTCTTCATCGCACACTGAGTTTCTCGTCACGCGCGTTTTATTCATATACCACATTCCCTCGCACGTGCACTCCACACTTCGCTTCTTGTCTTGGGTAGGGTCCTCCCCGGCCCAACCGTCAACACCCGCGAACCAAGAGAATACCGTCTTGACAGAGTTACGTACCCCTAGAACACTGGAACAGGACGCGTGCGACGATCGCGGCCACCTGCTGATCGAGGATCTGACTCATCACGAGAGCCAGCAGGCGAGACTCGTGCTGCAGCAAGAGAGTTCTGTTGTCCGGATGCCTGGCAAGGTTTAATAGCGTGCCGGCCGCGCGCCTCAGCATGTCCAGACTGGTGCCCATCGATTCGGGATTGTCACGCAGCGCGGCCAGGCCGTGCTGGTTGGCCACGCCCAGTGCGCTTGACTCCGCCTGTTCGATGAAAGCCACCAACAGGGCCACACAGGGTGTCTGCAGTGCTATGGTCCGGGCTACACCGCTGTCTGCAGCCGATAGAAAGTGTAGAAGGTTAACGCCGAATTCACGTAAGACCTGTTCCTCGCTACGGCACAACAGCCTGGTCAGTACAGAGCAGAGCCGTTGTAGTCTCGAGTAGGGTGGCGTGGCGACTACCAGGTCTACGTTGCACTCCGTGACGCAGAGCTTGCAGAGAGCTTCGAGCGCGAGTCTCTGGGGCGAGAGGGAGGAATTAGGGCCAACCGTCGGGAAGGGATCTTGTCCGTGAGCAGCAGGACACACCGCCCAATGCAGAAGGCCATCGAGGACCGGCCGCGAGATTTCCTCCGGATGTTGGCTCAGATCCATGTGACCGGCTATGTTGGCGGCCATCACGAGTACGTTTTCTCTTATATGATGCAGAAAGTCCCACCACCATTCGCTCTCGCCTTGTAGGCTGCTGCAGGAATCGGCAAAGTCGGCATCCTCCTCTCTGTCGTAGTTACGCGTTTTCTGCGCCCTGACTGGGTGCTCGTGATGGAGCAGCAGGAGCTTACCAAGAAGGCTGAGAAACGTTACGTTCTTTGCGAATTCTGTTTCGTTTCCCGGTATGAAGGTGAGATTCCTCAGTATCGTAGACAGGCATACGCAACGCCGGGCCAGGTTGTCCTGCGTTTCGGTGACAAGGTACAGACTAGCCTCGTCTCTAGAGTAACTCTCGTCCTCGTAGTCGCTTATTCGCCTCCTCTTAAGCGTGCCGGCTGGATCTCTTATTTTTAATCTTGGTCCCTCCTTGTCGTCCCTCGTCAATTCCTGCTCCTCGATCTCAACCTTGACCTCGCTTTTCTCCACCAACTCTGGATTGGTCATCGACTCGGTCAGCCCGTTCTGCGTTGGAATAAGATCCTCGTCGTTCTTTGGGATATCCGCGAAGTGCTCTCCCATATTGTTGTTCGCCTTCGCCTCGTTCTCGCAATCCTTTTTAAAACCGTCGTTCTTTTTCTCAAAGAGCTCCCTCGTAAGGTCGTTCATCTCTACTGGCTCCTTCTTGATCCTCGATAATACGTCGCTCAGGGTCTTTGTCTTTTTCTTCTTGTCCAGCTGCTTCCTTTCTCCACCGACGTCCTTCGGCTTTTCACCAAGCTCCGCCGACTTTTGAGAAAAATCCGACGATTCGATGGCACCGACGGTATCGGTTTTGATCTCGTCCTTTACGTCCGTGCTTTCGACCTCTTTCTGCAGTAACGGCGGCTTCTCGTCCCTCAATAAACGGGCGAACGGTACCGAGCCAATCTCCGATTGAAAACATGTCACTATGTATTTGGTGGCACTTGTGTCGACCTGCCAGGGCTCGGTATCGGCCTCGCAGTCCTGATGATCCCACGGCCTTCGCGCGTCTAGGACGAACAAATCGTCGTCCCTGGGTACGATTTTCACCGGCCGACCTCTTCTCGAGAGAAAAGTGTAGTTTGATGTTGATAGCAACTTCGTCCGGTCTTCGGGATCCACTGGTCGCGTAACGGCCCCAAGGTCAACCTCGGCTCCCTCCGCGGCTTGATTCCAGTACCGATCCTCGTCGTTTACCGCCGATTCGAACATGTCAGAGAGGGAGCGCGAAAAGTGCTCCAGCAGAACGTCCAGTAGTCCCGGCAAGTGCGTCAATCCGAAATAACTTACCTGATGGACAGATTCCTTGTGCACATGTGTTTCGACTTATAGTTACGAACTTATTAATCCTTTCACCGCTTTAGCCGCCTTTTGTTTTGTGTTCTAATGCTGTTAAATGTAAAGATTATGAAGGTATTCTTTTCAAATAGAATTTAACATTTCTTTACGGTTCAATGTAATACATACTTTTTACGGCAATCGTAAATCATGGATAAAAACTTAACTTTGAAACCAAGATATAATTGATTCAATGTTGCGGTATCGTGATAATTTGTATACCTATTAGTTTAACGCCGAAACCGCATCTTTAATTTTCGTTACAGAGGACATGTAATCTCAAAGAGCGCTAAGTGATGAAAAGATTAATAAAATCTGCTAATTTATGTCTGTTTCTAAACTTAAAAAAAACTATTATTAATATATCTCGTATCATAACGGGAAATTTGTTCTTCTTCATGAAACATTGTTTGACAAAGAGAAAGAATACTACTCTATTTTTTATAAGTACGACTGATACTGTGAACAATGTTTGATAGTATAAAATTCTGTTTTGTATATAAATTCCATAGAAGCTACGTATAGTACATCGTGAATTTTTTTTGTCTTATAACGTTAAACACAGCTAACAAAATTGTTTTCCCATGTTCTTATAAAGATAAGAAAAATATCGTGATAAATTACTCACAGAAGAATCGTCGAACAACAAAATATTTAATACATCAAGGGCCCAGCAACTTTCGGCAAGCAAACCCGATCGTAGAGCCATCATGATTCGCCAGGCTTCGACCGGTGCTACGTCGGACCTCGTCAATTTCCTTCGCTTGTATAGAAGTGGTGTAACTGCCTCTACGCTGTCCGAAGGGAATGTCATTTCTCTTTTTGACGTTGGTTGTTGGTTGATCATTGGATTGATTCCAAGTTGACTCTATACACACAAATTAGTCATTAGGACACAAAATATATCGGATACAATAAATTAAACAAATTTAAAAATCTACAAGAAGCTCTGGATTTTTGATACAGAATACAACTTTGAAAAAGTTAATTCTGTATGCTAAAGATCATATATGAAGTGATGTTTTAACAGTTCATACGAAAGGTTGATAAGTAGCAAGGAATTAAAAAGTGTTGATTGATAAAGTGTTGATTATTCCTACTAAGTTAAAAACTAATGTTACAAGAAGCACCTGATGATTTCCTGGCGCTGGGTAAAGAGGGGACGGTTGATTTGTATAACGATGTTCCCATGGCGATGGAGCGTGAGCTATAGTATTCAATGTTGGTTGCGAGGTTGTCCTATTTGCTTGCTGACTGCCCCACTGTGGACTAGTTGCTATTGCGCCTACAGCTGAAGCTGTCGAGGAAGCTGAACCAACTTGAGGCGATGGAGGCTGCTGCGGTTGCGGCTGTTGTGATGACTGTGACTGAGCCTGCTGGCTAGGGTATTGAACCCTGTTGTTCCCACTACTGCTATTGTACTGATTTGTTGTATTTGGCCATCCTACAATTCATAATTTACTCTCATGACTCATTATCATAAAATTGAGCACTAACGAAGAAAACTATTAGAAAAATCTATTTAATATAATAATAATATATACATTAAGCATTGTAATAAGTTGATATGAGATTATGTTACGTTTAGTTTACCTGGATACGCCGGTCGTTGCTGATTATATTGAGGATATTGTTGGTCTTTGGCAAAGTCAGGGTGACGCCTAGGTTGAGTTGGTCCTGGTGGAGGTGGTGGCATATTTTTGTTCGCCGCTGCACCACCTGTATAAATTTGAGTTCCTCCAGGACTCCCGTATCCACCCTTTAAGAACAGTTGAGAATTATGTTTTGGCGGTTCGCTTCTCATCGAAATCTTACGAATTTTACGATATAAGAAATATTTAATTTTTAAAAAGATACAGAAATAACAATATATACCTGTTCCTGTCGATAGTAATCTTGGGGGCAAGAATATGAAGAAGCTGCAGTAGGTTGCGAAGGTGAAGAAGGCTGGCTAGTAGCTGTCTGCTGCGGTACAGTAGCCGGATGAGCCTGTGGCGCAGAAGGGTAGCTGTTGTTGCGGGCAGTGGGCGGCGTACCGGCCGGATAGCTTGCGGGTTGTTGACTGGCGCTATACCTGTTATACATATCTTGTCCGCTAGCATTATTCGGCGGTATGTTACCTCCGGGGTACCCTCTGTTATGCAAACAAAAAAGGAAAACAAACGAAACAGCATTAAATCATGTACATATTAATCAAATAATTTGATGTATTGAATCACAATTATATTCATACCTATCGACATCCGGTACATAAGGTGGATAATGTGATCTAGGTGAATATGGTTGACTGAATTCTCCTTGTTGAGATAATGCATTCCCCTGGGGCCGAATGTACTGATCCTGAGGATAATTTTGGTAGGAACCTGCGTTCTGGTAATTGCCTTGTTGTATACCTTAAAAAGCACATTTTATTATAAGCAAAGATGTATAACATATCTGGTGATATGCATGCAAATTGTATCTGAGCAGCACCAAGAAAATAGATCCTTCTATTTTCGGCAAACAGATCCAAGTATTAACGGTAAAAGGTAATGTCAGTTAAGCTGTAGTATACAGTATATTAGATTCCTATTTTAAACTTTACTTTGATGAGGAGATGGAGCACTACTCTGGCTCGGTGGTCTAGGTGGGGGAGGTGTATATTCCGATGTTGGACCACCTGGTGTTCCACCAGCATAACTACTTTGATAACTTCCATAACCGTCCATGGAAGCATTACTTGATCCAGCAGCTGGGAAAGAATCTTGAGAATTGGAAGATCCTAGTAAAACAGCATTCATAAGTGGTTCATACAGACATAGGAACAAGATTCCATGTGAAATATTTGGATATCAAGTGACTAACCCGGTGACGGCACAGAGGCAGTTCCTTTGGGTCCTTTTTTCTTAGAAGCTGCTTCTACTTGATTAATGATCGGTTGAGGATCTACACCACCACGATCGAAATGACACTCGTATGCCAGTAAGTGCTTTGTGTAATGCTTCCTCAGAGTATAAGCAGCGCTGCTACTGGCGCCGATACCCAGCAAACCAGCTATGTCTTTCCAGGTTTTGTTCTTGGTGACCTATAGACGGTTCCTACCATTTTTTACTCTGGTCGCGGTATTATTCCGAAATTCAAAATAGACAAAAATCTGCATCTCGAAACACATAACACGGCAACGTCGCGGTAAAACTAATCTAAACACCAGTCTCAAAAGTAGTCACTATTACATAGGAATAGCGACCGTTTCAAACATGCAAGTATGAAAAACGAGAGAAATACAAGAGTACAATCGAAACGAATTACCGTTATTATATCGATATTAAAAGATTATCTTCGTTGACTATTAGAATAATTCCATATAGCACCAAGGTTTGTAGATCAGGGTGTTTCCATACGCGTCGAATGACTACTTTAAGAAAAGATGTGTTAAGCATTTTTTTTTCTCTTTATGATTTACACAGAATACGAGAAAAAAATAAAGGGACCACTAATAATAGCAAAAATACATTTTCATGCACAATTCAGCACAGACATAAACAAAGCATATTCTGAGGTGTATTTAATGCATTATTTTCATCAATATTTTGGAGCGTCATTGACGAGATTCGGCTAAATAAAATGTGCCTGTTTCGTCAATTAAGTGCTGCTCCAAATATACATACATTGTAAAAAGAAAATGTAAACACTTAAGACAATAAAAACTACATAAGACACCGAGGGCTAGATGGAACTACACTGCACCTTGCATACCTCCATGAAGCCCCCCCTCTCCTTCACGTAGAGGTATAACCGAAATAGGTCGAGGGGGTTCTTGGAGATGGTAGGACAGCTGGTGATTGGTGTTCTTCGTTCTTCCATGAATGTAACCAGTTTGTCCAGCCAAGTTCTTCGTTCCATCGAATCGTCCATTTCATATAATTTTGCCAAACTGTCTGGCTTCTGTAATGTCCACAGGGATGTTTGTTAATAATATACTACACCTTCATCATGTCGACCGCATTTTGATTGTACTGTACATATCCTTTTTTAGTATGTTTGAAACTTAAAGTAATTATTATCATCGCTAGCCAAATCAGACAAAGCTGTAGGTGTTGTCCATGTATTGCATGCATGACAAACAGAAAATGATGTATCTCATTGCTATATTGGAACAAATGTTAGAAGTTATCACGGATATTTTTCATTGGTTAATATAACTTGTACTGCATTTCGGTGTACGGTGACAATAGGAAGTGCAGTAAAGGTACATTGTTAACTGGTTGTTATTTTTAGAGTACTAAAACAATAAATCAAAGAATATGGAGATAACATATATGTGCCAAGCAGGGAGTGAATTTGGTTAAGCAAAGCTTAAAAGCATTCTGTGCATCTGCCTTTGCCAGACAACGTAGTAGATACTTATAGTGAAATAAAACAATAACCTTAGATCTGTATGGGTCTTGAGGCACATGACTGTTAAACACCTGTAAAATATCAAAATATTGAAAAATCCAAACGATCGTTTCATGAAAAAGGCAACCCTGATTACAGAAATCTTTTCTAAAATTTAATATGGAGATAGTGTCCATGCGCAAAAATCGTGGATGTATATAAAATATTATCACATATCGGAAATATATTGAGTACAAAAGAAAATACATACAGGACTAGCAGGAGTACGTGGCCAACCAGGACTGTTCATGTCAGGATACTCTTCATGAATCGAATTAATGCTAGCAGCACCTGGAGATGGAACAGTACTCTGTGGTGTTGCCGGATGACTGTGATATCCTCCCATAATTTCTTTTCGAACCTTTGGCGTAAATGCTGGATCTTCTCCAGAAGCTATGTACAATACACAAAATTATAATTATAGTATTATACAATAACAAATAATATCTTTGTTCAGTTTGCAAAGGAAAATAATATTTCCATGCTATACTAACCTGCTGATGCATTTGATAGTGTTGACTGTTGCGAGCCTTCATCAAGAGATGTACCATCAGGACCCGTTGTTATTACTGACGTCACAGTACCACTCGAAGTTGACGTGACATTTATAGCAGATGTCCCTAAGTGCATCACATATGCATTACATTACTCTTGTGTTAAATGTTGCATACAATACAAAGCTTAGACTCTCAAAAAGTAAAGAGTTAAACAAGTTATTGTAAATACCAGAAGCAGTTGTGGTTATACCACTGTCATTAGATGTTTCAGTACTGAGGTCTGCAGAATTATGGCTTGTTGGTGTTGGCGTTGACGTAGGATGCGAATTAGGTGTAGTACTTGGAGGTGGCATCGGACTTCCTTCGTGATTGAGAGGTGGTGTTGCTGCAGGTGTGTGTAAGTGGGATACACTTGAGCTGGTGGGTGGTGGTTGGTTGCTAACATGATTGGGTGATGGAGGTGGAGGTCCCATAGAGCTTGCTGGAGGTCCCATATTACCAATCACTGCCACACCAGGAGTACCCGGAGGGACCATGCCTGTTGTACCACTAGATCCATAAACTTGAGGTGGACCGGGACTAGGTGGCATTCCCGGTGGCACGCTATTGAAAGCCATTTTATGCTGTGGAGAAATTATTAGATGTTAATGTACTGACAAAGTTTTTCTTTGAGAAAATGTATGCTTCATATACAATTCTTTATATTTACCGTGTATGGGGGATATTGCACCAAGTTATTTGGTCGATTAGGTGGCTGGTACTGATTGTTTGGCGGTGGTTGCGAATTTGCTGGAGATGGATATGCTTGTGGAAATTGCATATGTGGACGTGGAGGTGGATATGTACTCTGCCCATGATAACCCCCAGGCTGACCTGCAGCCGTTCCACCAGCTGCATATCCCATTCCACCACCCATGGGGTTTATCCCACCCAGACTTGTAGAACCAGGGCCTGGTTGAACAACACCAGGCCCAGTGCTATTCATTTTATAGCTGTGCATGTGTGGTGAAGGGCCCAACGGCTGCTGGTATGCTCCTAAAATCGTTGTATGTTATTCAACATTATCAAATATAAAATATAACTAGTCCATTTCTCACATAGAATAATTTTTAAGAATCCACAAACAAAAGCAAATCTTACCTTGTGTTGTCATTGGAGAATGACTCATACGTGCTGGTCCACTACCATCTGACTGGCTGCTTGACGGCCGTGGAGGCATCTGAACGTTTTGTTGACCTATAAGACAATGAAGGAACTATTACATAAAATGAAAGTAGCATACATATACTATATAAGTATTGATACTCGCATAACATATAAAGCAAGATCTCAGTCTGGAATAAATTCTAATATCAACTCTACCTGGTATGATAAAAGCTTTTGCAATAAGTGAATATTATAGTTTAGTGCTATAAACTAAAACTCATGCGGTCTAATAAAATCAGGGTACAACAAATTTATTTTTAATTAAAGAGAACACTTTGTACAATGTAAACCATTTTTTAACCTCACTACATGGAAAGAAATGGACAAATGGGTTAATATTGTATATCAAATATTTTTAGAAAATAGGTTGTATAAATGAATAATTCATTTAGAGAAATATAATATATTATTATCTATAACAATTTTCACATCGAGCTTTATTGGATCCTGACTTTGGCAGATATCTAACAAGGGAAAATATATGGAAACCAATCATACATATTACTTTTGCAAGCACCCCAAGATAATATACTTGTGAATTGAGTCAAGACTGATAATTTGATAGTTGGATTAGAAAATTTTCTTAACTCAATCTTAATGCTAGCACGTCTTGAAAAGAGAAAAACAAAATGCACAGACCAACAGCAGGGGACATGGAGCGAGAACCTGTGGATCCTGTAGGAGAAGGGGTTGGTCTCATCCCCTGAGAATTTGGCGTCCCTGGACATGCAGGTCCATTCGAACTGTCGTTACTGTTCTGTCCTGATAATTCCTGAAAAAGAGATAAAGCTTCAATAAAGATTTTTGACAAAGTTGCGCAACCAAATCTGCATACATTAAGACTATTTATTTCTGATAAAACATTCTTGTTGAACATTAATCAAGATATTAGGTTTGCAACAACACAATACAGTCTTCATCTACGTATTTTAAAGACAGATAAACGTATATATTCAACAAGTCATTGTACAGTACAACTGCTCTCAGAGCACAATTAAATACTAGCAATCCATTCGACCACCTTCTGTCCAATCAATTTCCTCAACTGCAATTCCCTTCAAGTAGCTGATGATAAGTAACGCAATCTTGTGGTTATCTGTGCGAAAAACACGAACAATCGATCGACGTACATTCGATCATCGCGGAACGATTCGCTTTTATTCGAGACGAAGCGGTAATACTATATCGCCTTGCTGTCATATCCTAACCACGAGAGCTGAGACACGGTGCACGCGGCACTGGCTAATCATACGATTCATACGCTGCAGGATGTGTATGCACGTAGCGCGTGTTCTATGTACCACACTTCACGCAAGTGTCACAATGATACAACATTACGAACGCGCGGGTGCGCAAAAGTGAAGGAGAGAGAAAGGGAGCGTCAGAACGAGAGAGAAAGAGAGAGAAGGGGTGGGGGGATGAGAGAGAGGGGGGATAAAGGGTATATATATATATATGTATAAATATATATATACATATATACATACACAAATCATACATATACATATATTATGTATACATATGGATGTATATAAGGTACAATGAGAACGTGTGCGTGCTGCGAGAGAAAGAGAGAAAGGAAAAGAGGGGCAGAGAGAAAGAAGTTAGCACATCATTACACCTACTAGGCCACGGATAATTCGGCGGTAGAGATGACAATTAACACTTCCTCGAATGCACAATGGAACGTGCAGTATATACGCCGCTGAGTACAAGGACTCTCGGCATGACGCGAGATCGAAGGAGAGGCGTTACCCCGCGCTTCACGGCACGAACCACGACAAGAATTGAATGTCCCGTTCTGGTTTTCACATAGCCGTTAAACCATTGCGTATAGGGGACCGTAGTGTCATAGGGTCACAGCCAGTGCCACTGACATACCGTCCAACCATGAGTGTAATCTTGTCACTACGCTACTCCTGCTGTTTCACCGTGTGCTTCGCTTGACCGTCGCATGTTGTGTCAATAAGTCCCAGAGCCTCGTATCACGGGACAACCCTGTGATATGGCCGTACACGACCACGGAAGATATGCTGACGCGAAAAACAGGTTATATACCCGAAGTATATGAATATGTACGCGTACGTGGCCGAAAGCCAGTATAACGTGATTCTTTTATCGAGTGTTCCGTGACTTCGGTTTACAGATTTCGCGTCTAGCTGCTCGTTGGAGGGCGTTCTTTCGTGGCGCGGCAAGCGTTCGGTAACTATCGGCTGTTTCCGTTTCTCTTCGACAAAAGGAACCCGTGTGCTCCAAAAACCTCGACTCTGCGGGACGACTGTAGAGCGGAGTCCATGAAGGGTAAATTTTTCGTTATAACTGCGAATTTCCGTCGGTATACGACACTGGGTAAGACATTTTTCAAGGTTGGAAAACCGATTGCGTTCTCGTACCCGATTGCTATTTGGCATCGCCAATCGTTAGCGACGTTATTGACGTAATACGTTTTTATTCATCAGAAGTACGAACGTTAAATCGATCAGTTTACGTATGATGTTCACATCGATTTGCATCATTTTCTAGAGATTTGTATTACTTGTGATCATTCCTGATTCACGGATGTAAAATTGAAAAAAAAGGTAAACAATGGGGTGCATATAAGTTCATACGCTGCTGCCAGATATAATACCATATTATGCAACAATATTTTTATCTAGTAGTGCCGTAATTTCCTTACTATAACAGTGGATTTAATGGTATGGCAATAGCTAGTTAAATCAGAGTACATTCAACTTTTCGGATATATCGTAAACATTAAGGACGTCTCATTTCCTTGTATCATATATTTATGATATGATTAAATGATACATAACAGTTCAATTATCACGTTTTCTTATAACAAATGTTTCTATCAGATTGTCAACTACTTACAATAAACTGATATTAGAAGGAGCATTAGCATATCTACTCATATGATTGTTATATCACACTACTTCATCACAATAGATGTTCCTCATCTACTAAGTATTGTTTAAGCATTGGTGAGATTTGAAAATATTAATATACATATGCTGAGGTCATTTTCCTACAATCTGTCAAATGTTATATAATTGATCACGTATCATGGAAATTAAAGGATCCTCATTTATAAGTGAAATACTTTTTTGCAACATCCAACCTCGATCTTCGAATACTTCATATTCGCTGTATTGCATTACAGTAATATCGACTTCCCGAAGATACTTCCGCGTATCACCGATTCTATTATGAACTGCCATTGATCGAAACTTCCCACCGATCCATCTAATAAAGCCCTACGCTAGTCTGAAAACGGTCGTCTTCGTGGCATGTTGAGAACGTACGAGAAGTTCGATAGCGTGTCGTAGAGTGACAGTCGCATGATCTAACGAACCGAATATAGCCGAACGATATAAAACGTCATGCAGAGAGTGGGAGAACTGCTTCGGTCACTCTATCTCCTCCCCCCCCTTTCCCCTTCCAGGTTAAAGGAACGAATCACGGACCGGCTTTTCCTCGCTTCTATACCACGTTCCCTATGATGTTCCACTCTCTCGCCAACCCGCCCATGTATAGTGGAGTGCGAGGGAGAGAGCAAGTATTCAGGAGGGTGGGGGAGTGGTGTGTAGGGATAGGAGGAGAGAAAGTGGAGGGGGAGAGGGACAGCAGGGAAGTCGCTAATATCTGGGGCTCCGGCGGCCGCGCAACTCGCGCCCTAATCGAACTCTACAAGTCGCTTATTCTCCATCCCCTCTACCTACGCCGTTTCTCCTTCCCTAGCTCCTTATGCTCGAGAGGTCTCCCTTTCGCTCACTCACGCTTGCTCTTTTCTTCGGGAAAGTACTTCATTGAGTGCCATCGCGTTGTCCAAGATCAAACGGCGTCTCGAACGGCGCAAAACTAAGATTATTGCGATCTCCCTAAGTTACAAGAAAATGTGTCAACTGACGAGTGTATATGCGCACGTACCGGTTTGTCGGCGCATAAACTCACTATATTAATTGCAACACGTGCGTACATGCGCACGTGCTGTAATTAAGACCGTTCCGGTAAACCTCGGTCGCGGATAATATTATGATACTCGACGACGTCCATCAGGCACTGTAAATTTTTCGACTTTTGATATACCTCTCTCATTTTTTTGCAACTGCAGTAGAATTCATTTTCGACACTCTGTTCGCGATCAACGGGTATTTTGTTATGCATTATAATTACTCTGAGTGTAATGTCGTGATATTTAATATTTAAATTAAGATCATTTGACACATTCAAATTGCATACTTAATATCAGAACAATTTGTGAAAAGGGCAGATTTTTTAGAGGATAATAATAGCAGCAGGGATTATTTTCTAAAAATATCTATAGTTTAATGTTATAAAAGACTCACCCCAGAGTCGATTCCTTGAGTATTTGGAGTTGTTGATCGTTGCTGCAAGTTGTGAAAACTCTGAAAGCAAAAATAATTGTACAATGTTATAAAGAGTGATTTATAAATATATTAATGAAAATGAAAGTGTAATGCAAATGTAGATAATCATTTATATATATTCTTGTTTAAGATATAAACTGCCTATATAGAAATATGTGGTAGGTTTTACAAATTTATTATTTTCAGAATAAAAGAATATGTAGATTCCATAAATTATATTTTTCAACAATTTCATTAATTACTTTTTATATGAACAAAGGATTGTAAATATACATATACTTTTTTTATACATAGGCAGTAAAGTAGCTATTTTTTGTTGGTATATTATATATGTGCTTATATGTGCTTCAATAGTAGAAAGTTACATAGAATGTAAGTTGGAATTCAGGTTCCATTTGTAAATAAGTATACAAAATTCTTGTGCAAGTACAGTAAAACATATTCAACATAAATAACTTAGTATAGTAAAATTGTACTTCCATGTAGATACTTTTATTCATGATTGCAGAATGTGTTATTCATTAAACTGCGTGTATAATAATAATACTGTTACACATATATGATATAAGTAAGAATAGTGTATCATCTATCAAGCAGATATCATATATTTAATTTGCTTTACAATGAAAGTGTCTTGTATTTTGTGTATTTAGAGAATTTAAAAACAATGTATTCTTTTTTCAATCCGTCAACTTATCATGATAAAAAGCACTTTTATACAAGTATCACATGTTCTCAACTTGCTATATATTCTAAGTTTTTGCTAACATGTAATAGTGTTAAAGTTTTGCTGCACAAAAGTTTATTGTTAATTATCTGTAAAAATTTTATACTAGATTCATAGGATGGATAAAGTCTAATTCATATTTGATATAAAAGAATGACGTTAACTGTTGTGTAGGTAATACTCTGATTTCCACAAGTACTACTTATGCAACACAACTGACGAATGTTAGTTTCTGACCCCCACACAAATATTTGCAAATTATTTGTATCATACGGATAAACATTTATGCCTCTTCTTATTGTAAACAATAATCAAGATTTTTGTGTAACTTCTACAGAATTACAATTAGAATAAAAAAAAACAAAATTAGAATCACACATCAATGATGGCGTACAACAATGTTTTGTATAAACATAAGTTTTGTGATACTTTGTTTCTTGATAAAACATGAATTGCAAACGTATAAAAAATCATAATATTTTATTGTAACTGACTTGAGATTGCCCGGCAGATTGTGGCTGCGGAGATGCAGAAGGTGGTGGTGCTGGAGATTGAGAAAGGGCTCGCTGCGGTGACTGACTGGAAGGATTCACTTGATTAGATGGAGGTGGTGGTGGATTTGGTGGTCCACCCTGATTCCATCCTCTTTGTTCTGTGTATAAGCTTGAGGGATGACTCGTTTGTGTGGTATACGAGTTTAGCTGAAAACAAATAACCATGTGTTTAAAAAATATTTGTCCGTGCACAATATGAAATCAATAATGCAATAATAAAAATTCAAAGACCTGGTAAGAGAAATTATAATCACCTGATGGTGGCTATACGGCGTGTGAGGTCTTGTGGGAGAGGAATAACGCTGTGTGTACTGTTGATATGGCATTGGAGTGGGAGAACTAGGCCCTCCTGGTCCAGCATGCAATCTTGGTGACCCCTTATGATCATAAACACATTTTATTGCACAAACTTCTTCAAATTCATTATAAATCTACAGCATTGAGTGAAAAGAAGTGTATTATGATTTGTAACTAAACTTTGCAGCTTTGCAAGAAGCATGGCCTATTTTATATTACATTTTACCTTTCCAATATAAATCTTGAGATTTGCATTTGTTTACCGTTTGTGGAGGCCGTTGGCTAGGTTGTGGGTAAACAGGAGGTACAACCGGTGGTCGTTGGATGGGCCATGGTTGTTGATACGACTCCGGTCCCATGCCAGGATAATTTCCGTGAAACCGATGTACAGGTGTCGAAGCTTGAAGTAATTGATTTAATGTGGGCGTCGGGCCTGTAGTCTGCGATATACTCTGTCCAGACAAAAACCTCGGTTGTCCTGGAAAGCTGCCCGGACTAGCTCCTACGTATGCCAGTCGCGATTCAATCTTGGAAGCTGCGTAATGTTCTTCCATTTCAGCACGATGAACTCTTTCACTCTCATGTATTAAATGTTTACCGTGGTAATCCAACTGCTTCCCTGGAAAGTCACCATGCTTTCCCACATATTCTGGTACTTGTTTGCCTGGGTAATCGGTCAATGACTTGCTGGCAAATTCGTTAGATTTGTTACTATACTCTTCCGAGTAATCGCGAATAACGTTCGGCGTGAACGGATGTCCGGGATGGTTTTGATGTCCAGGCGCATCGAGAGGTTCCTGCTTGCCGATCGGCTCTTGAGGAGCTTGACCAGCCTCTCGTGGTGATTTTACCTCACCGGCAGTGTGTCCACCAATGTCCTCGCGGTATTGACTCATCTCGAAACCCGTGTCCCCGCCGCGATTCACATATTTAAGCAGCTGGGCCGCGCCCCGGGACACTTTATCACCCGGCTCTGGATCCAGCTGCTGCTTCGTATTAGCACTCGCACTATTCCCACCGACTTGCGGACGTTTCTGTGCGCATTTCACGGACTCGTTCAGCTTCACATCGTTTTGTTGGCTCTCGGCTTGCGTCGCAGCCATGTTCTCTCTCCTCACGGAGCCATCGCCGTCTCATAAACTGGCCAATCGCGGGACCTCGTGTGTCTCGCGTACTATGTACTTGAAATCGAAATTCTGATTTGTTGAACGGCCTGTATCGTAGGTAACTCTTTCCACCGCATCCTCAGTCAGACGAGCGAGGACTAAACACTGCACTACGAAAAATCGCTTCCTTGCGTTTTCAAAGTAGAAGGAACCAAAAAAAAACTCATATACGAACGTCAAAAGCAGCGTCGCACGTATTACGCCATCTTGCGGTTATACGATGCACCTCGGTACCGTAAGGTTCCCTTTACATTGAGCGTCCACCGCGGACGATACGATCAGTAACGTTGAACATCATTTTTCTGGACGTATGATTCTAACGTATTGTGAACCCCGCGCAAGCTTGCCCTAACTTGGGCTGTGTAACCATGCTTCGACGATTAGTAGTATTCGATTAACGCGGTACTCCACTGATTGTACTTGAGGTTACAATCATCACTCGCGTTATTTTGATAATAACATTAATCGTGGCGCACGAAACATTTATTTTTTCTTTCGAGAAATTTTCTCCTATTTCAGTAATAACATCCGATTACCTTGAAATTGGTTATGCTGCATGATCGACAGCGATCGATCTATGGCATTACAATTTTTAAGATATACATAGTATCGTAATAATGTGTGTCGTCTTTGTCGAATATCGTAACGCGGGGCACTTTTCTTTATTCTTCGAAAGTACGTAAAGCATATGCTGCGGTTACGAATAGTTATCTGGAACGATGTCGAATAGTGATTACTGATTGAATTTTGTATGGTCATCCGGTCGATCCTCATACGATTTCGGCGGATTATAATAACCGGTCGGCAGGAAAAGGAATTTTGCTATACCTTTGTCTCCTTTATTTTTTGCTCCAAGAATTGTGCAAACAAACGAATGTTACATACAAACGAATGTTCAGATAAAACAGGTAACTGGTATGATGCCAGCAGGTGTTTGAAATATAAGACAAATGATACTATTTGCATTTACGTATCAATAATATTGTCAATTTTACCTTTCGCACTTGGTAGGTACGAGTGTGATGATATGTGATCGGCCGATATTTATGGAAAATATGTATAAACATATATATAAACTACTGATGCTTATATTTTCCTCGTTGCATTAGAATACCGTGAACTGCCCCCCTCCCTCTTCAGCATGAACTGTAGATGCACCTTGCAGTAGGAAAAAGGTAATTCGTCGCTACCGCGATTTTACGCTACCGAGATTGGTATAGAATCGAAATAAACTCAGGATACAAAATGGAATGTATTATTCGCGGTTCAGCAACAAAGAATACCATTTTGTGAAAATTGAATTTTACATGTATGTATGGAAAATCGTGGGATCTCGGGCAACGTACGATAAAATGTGGTACGCATGGAAACCGAATTACGGATCACTTTGGCACGATTTTATCAGGGGGATTTCTAGAAACAGCCAAGACAATACGTGAGATTTAACACCGGTTGTTTAATTACAAATGTAAATTATACCTCCTTGCATTATCTGAAGGTACATGTGTGCGATATGTCGTTATCGTTTGCATAGTACGATATACAAACATGCCGATTCCAATTTAAATCTTACGTGGCAGTATTTATCAGTGATAGATCTTCGGTTTTCGCTTTAATGTTCGAACATTCGGAAACGCAATTCAGGTATTCGTTTTTCTTTTGCACTTTGTCTTTCCGTAATAGGATAATGATATAGTGTGAGGTGGCTCAGAAAACCGAGTGTGTTACTATATTGGAAATAAATAAATCTTAGAATTTGTAATGTGCATCCGTGCGATATATTGACGTGTTGACTTGATATATTGATATATTGCCTGCGCGTACAGATTAGGCAGAACGAGTAATGCAATATTTTGACAAAGTTTTACTCTATTCTGAAGTGTCCCAGATTGAATGTCATTTTTATGACTGAAGGGTTTCTATGATTTTGCATTACTACTTACTCATCAACAATTTCAGGTACACTTAGCAAAGGTAGGATTTAGGATTAATTATACCTTGCCGTAATGCATGCGAAGAGAAAAATAAGAAAGGGGACGATGCGTGCCCTGATTTTGGTGGGTGGCTATGGAACTAGGCTACGACCACTCACTTTGAGTCGGCCTAAACCTCTCGTGGAGTTTGCTAACAAGCCAATGCTTTTACATCAAATAGAGGCACTGGTATGTTCATTATATTAAACCAAGATCTCATAACATCAACAGTTGTGCAATAAAGATTATATGATTATTTGACAAGGGATATATTCGATTCTGGTATGCAGGTTGAGACTGACGTGAGAGAAGTGATATTAGCTGTTTCCTATCGGGCTGAACAGATGGAAAATGAATTAATGGAGGAAGCTAAAAAATTAGGAGTACACTTAATTTTCTCTCATGAACCAGAACCATTAGGCACTGCAGGACCATTGGCCTTGGCCCGTGACATTTTGTGTTCTGGCGATGAGCCATTCTTTGTTCTCAATTCTGACATTATTTGCGATTTTCCGTTTAAACAATTACTTGAATTTCACAAGCAGCATGGAAGGGAAGGTACAATCACAGTTACTAAGGTGGAAGAACCATCAAAGTATGGTGTGGTAGTTTATGAGGAAGATGGAAAGATTGAGAGTTTTGTTGAGAAACCGCAAGAATTTATTTCGAATAAAATAAATGCAGGTACTTTGTGCGAGTTATTAGCAGAGTTCATATACAATTCAAGTATCATAATCAGTACATCATAGTTGAAACTATGATCTGTTTTAGGAATGTACATTTTTAATCCAAGTATGTTAAACAGAATTGAACTAAAACCCACTAGTATAGAAAAAGAAGTATTTCCACCCATGGCAAAGGATGGTGAATTATATGCTATGGAATTACCAGGGTTTTGGATGGATGTAGGACAGCCAAAAGATTTTCTCAAAGGTGATGAAATAAATTATGTATTGCTTTTGACAATTGTTAAATAGAACAGTATTACATTTATTCATCTAAACACATGTATATCTTTCCTCTTCTACAACAGGTATGTCTATGTACCTTACTGCATTAAGGCAAAAATCTCCTGAGAAGCTTTATTCTGGACCTGGGGTGGTAGGGAATGTGTTGGTAGATCCAACTGCTCAGATTGGTAAAGATTGTAGGATTGGACCAAACGTGACGGTCGGTCCTAATGTTGTACTTTCTGATGGATGTTGCATAAAACGCAGTACTATACTTAAAGAAGCAATAATAAAAGAGCATGCATGGCTGGATGGGTGAGTGCCACTCGTAATATTCTTTGTGAAGTTTATCTATGATAACTGCAATCATCATCTTTAAACCAGGTGTATTGTGGGATGGAAAAGTATTGTAGGACGCTGGGTTCGGATGGAAGGTACGACAGTTCTTGGAGAGGATGTGATCGTCAAAGATGAACTGTATATTAATGGCGGTCAGGTTTTACCTCACAAGAATATCGCTAGCTCTGTTCCAGAACCCCAGATTATTATGTGACCAAAGGCATTTCTTTAACTTGAACATATTTAGATTAACGTACAGTCAATATACAAAGTATTCTATAAAGAGTAATTTTTTAATCGTTATCCAGGAAAATTTGTTGTTAGGTGATAACCATTTATTCCACTTTATTGATTTTGTATATATCTTCGCTTTTTCACTTATTTTTTTTGGTTCATACACTATAATAATAAACTTAAACAAGTCTTATTGGTAATCCTCGAACGACTATTGCAGCTGCTGTCATATACTGTGAACATGCGTCTTTTGACTTTGCTACCGCCCTCAACATTTCAGGTTCCATCAGTGTATTACTTTCATTTCCATTTACTTTTTGTTGAGTTTTTTGAAATTCTATGAATAGAAAGTATTATCCAAACATGTTATTATATTTTGTATGTACGAGATAAGAGTATTTTCAATTTTTGTACTAACTTAAAGTGCCAGAGCACCATGCATTAGTATCAACTTCAGACCAGGGTCTATCGCATGAAGATGGAATCCAGCTACTAATGAAATTTGCGGTCATTTTATCTATATCAGCGTCTGTTACCTCCCACAACATACCCAAGACGCAGGGACTATAAATAAACAATTATTGTACTATTATATAGTCCTTGTCCTTTATCAGTACTTCCATGCTCAGCATACTGCATTACCTGCTTGCTATTAAATATTGATTTGACACTCCGTATGGTGGAAAACGCCCACCCACAGCAAGCAATTTGACACTGCTACAGCCAAAGAGTAAAACTATTGCCTTTACTCTGAGTTTCTCAATTTGTTCACCGGATAAGTACTGAATGCCACTGCCATGCCCGTTATACCTGTAAGTGTCATTACAAATATGTATAAACAGAATAGATACTAATAATATGACACTTCATGTATTTATACATTAGTATATCGTGATTTACTAATGCATCCTCAAAGATTTCCTCTGTTGGCTCGACATGATACCAAGCTTTCCAATGTAGTAACCAGTATTCAATAAAGAGCCTCATCCGCTTCTCCATTTTTTTTAAATTTCCTGATGGATTAACTATACATGTACCCATATCATTTTTGGCTTTAATGACTTTGCAACCATTCTTCATTGTGCTTTCGTGTTCTTTAAATAATGCATAGGCAATGTGCAATGATGGAAACCGTGTAACAGGATGGCTTTTGAGAATCTCCATTGTTTCAAACGGTAGATAATCCATATGCTGCAAAGTATAAAATAGTCATGGGTTATAAATTGTATTTATAGAACTTTTAAACTATAGATATTACACACTTACTTCGTCAACAATAAGAACCAACGTTTTGCGCGTAGCACTTCGCAATGTTTGTATGTAAGCTAATTTTCCATATAGAGACAGAGTAATATTTACAGCTAATTTGTCATGACAAGGAAGCACATATTTTACGGCACGAGCTATTTCATTGCGTGTGAGAAAACATGATCCCACTGCAATTTTTTTTAACAACCATTTAGTCTGTTCAGATATGCTTTGACTGTATTGTATGAGAAACAGAAATGAATATTTTGTAATTCATTTTCAACTATTATAACAGTAATGTATCTGATGCATTTATCATATAGATATATCACTTACGGAATTTTCGAATCTGCAATAAGTTTCTCAATCATTTGTACTAGGTCCAATATAGATTCATCGTCGTCTAATGGATCTGCCATGAATAATATCCTCCATTCTCTCAACCATGTATATTCCAATTCATACATAGCTTCCTGAGAGACATAATAGACTTTAATCAAAGCTTTTTATTGTGTGCAATGTTTATATACAATAGCTTTCCACTTGAATGTAACCTGAACCCTCCAGTTGTGTTGTTTAGGTACATGTTGTAATATAAATATGTTTATTATAAGTATTGTGCCAAATACCTTCATTTTATTATTTTGCCTCTCCCGCATTTTCCAGTATAACTCATTATTAGCATAAGTAGCTTCAAGCTCAGTTCTATTATTCGATAATAATTTTTTAATTTCTTGACAGATGTCATAAGAAGTACCCAATTTAGGGCAGGGTAAAGTTATACAAAAAGGTTGCATTTTATTAGACCCTGTTGGCAAAATGGAAATATGTATTGGATGCATGACATTGGACATGGAGTCAATGTGTTTCCAAAGATCTGGAGATTCGTGTTGAGCAGTCACCTGAATCATGTACCATTCTATAGGTAAACATAAAAGAACAGTCAATATAAAGATGTTATAATATACTCCAAATAGGAGTAAATACGGAGGAATGAATTATGTTTTTTAAGAAATGAAATTACCATGAGGTAGTTCTGCAAGCTTGGATGTCACAGCTTCTTTTTTATCAAGTTTATTGATAGAGAAGTTAAGATATACGGCTTTAAGACCATACGTTTGTGACATGTTAAGAACTGATTCGCGCATCTCTGTTTTCAGATATCTATGCAGAACTTGTTGACGAAGTACTACGGCGTGCGATTCTATTAAATGATAAATCGCTTTAATTTGATCTCCTTCCTGTGGAAAATATAAAATTCCAGCAATTTCTAAAAGACCATGTAAAAATCTTAGTATATAAGGGGCAATTATTTTTCTGTAAATAACTAATGAATCAAATAATCACCTTCAAGTTACAAATGGCTAACATTTTGTTCAAATTCGAGTACTCTACGCTGCCTACATTAGACATTGCTTTGGCAAGTAGTTCTTCGGTATCTTCTTTTATCCTATCTTCCGAATCATTTTTGTTTTCCTTGCTTGATATTTTTGCATAATCTTCATCGTTCGTGTGACGACACATGCGTAAGATTCTAAAAATCTCGTTAATATAGTTAGACATAACGCACTCTCATCCGCACTATCATTCGGTTCTTTATTATACAAGGTAAAGATAAATTTCTTGAGATCGAAAAAATAAAATAAAACATATAAGAAGATTACTAAACTGTTGAAATTACATCTTACGCGATTTGAATTCAACCTATGTGCATGCACTATACGTGTAGTCATCAAAGAGTGTACACAGGATATCATAATTTGTTTTGGATGAGCAAGGAGAAACTGGAACATGACTGTGGCGGTGTCAGGCGGCTAGGGACAATTGGTGCAGATTTATAAACTCTGTGATCGACACGCGCGCTGTTTACAAACTGTACAGAAATGTATATTAATAGTTGTTACAATACACAGTGACATATTTAATTGTATTATTCATAGAAACGTGGAAATACAACATCATACAGCCTAAAGTAACTTATTGCTAATCCAAGAAGGCAGGAAAAGAACGAAATATCTTTTAAAATTGGAAAAACATCTTTCAAGAAGAAACTTTTGCATCAGCATTATTACGTATAACGATTTCGTAACATTTATTGATTAAAAAGATTAAATCAAGTAATTGTACGAGGACTGATTATTAATTGTTTCTTTTCAGAGCTATAATGCACTTTTTTAGAGTTGTAAAATGGTTTTTTTTCAGGGTCATGGCACGGTTCTTGACTGAACTACAATTTATTTTATATATTACGAAATCGTTGTATGTAATAATTCTGATGAAAAAGTTTCTTCTTGAAGGACATTTTTCCAATTTTAAAAGATATTTCGTTCTTTTCCCGTCTTCTTGGATTAGCAATAAGTTATATATTAGGCTGTATAATGTTGTATTTCCACGTTTCTATGAATAATACAATTAAATATATTAATGTGTATTGTAATAACCATAATTATACATTTCTGCGCAGTTTATAAATAGCACGCGTGTTGATTGTAGTGTCGATAAATCTGGATCAATTGGCCCCAACCGTCTGACACCGTCACGGTCGTATTCCAATTTTTTGCTCCTCTTCCGGAATCCAAACCCTTTAATTTGTTCCACAACCCCTGAAGGAGGACAAACCGAATCAATAATTTGTTCCTTCAGCCCTAAAGGGCGGTAAGGAGAAGCTAGAATGCGATCGTGGAGGTGCCAAGTGGCAGAGACCGGCTGGACCTGGTTTACCAATTCTACGCTCAATATGCGCGCGATTTACAAACTGCGCTTAAATTTATAATCATGACCGGTATAATATATATTGATATATATTGCTGCATTGTTCATAACAGCTGGTGAATATGATATTAAAAAACCTAATATAAGTTATTTTTACAAACTGCGCTTAAATTTATAATCATGACCGGTATAATATATATTGATATATATTGCTGCATTGTTCATAACAGCTGGTGAATATGATATTAAAAAACCTAATATAAGTTATTAGCAGTATAAGGAGATGGAAAAAAGAGTATTAGCTTTAAACATTAAAAAAATGTCTTTCGAGAAGAAACTTTTGCATCTTAGTTGCTTCGTTGGAGTAACTAGTAAAGCAACTGATATTAGGAAGACATACAAAGTAACTAAGATGCAAAAGTTTCTTCTCAAAGGACATTTTTTCAATGTTTAAAGCTAATATCCTTTTTTCCATCTCCTTATACTGCCAATAACTTATATTAGGTTTTTTAATATCATATTCACCAGCTGTTATGAACAATGCAGCAATATATATCAATATATATTATACCGGTCATGATTATAAATTTAAGCGCAGTTTGTAAATCGCGCGCATATTGAGCGTAGAATTGGTAAACCAGGTCCAGCCGGTCTCTGCCACTTGGCACCTCCACGATCGCATTTCAGCTTTTCCAGGCCCCCCTTCAGGGCTCGTGGAACAAATTAATGGGTCCGTGTAACAAGCAGTGCTATTCTATACCATTATGGGTTACTATATTCGTATAGCATAATATAGCATAATATTTATATTTCTTACAATATTGTTATATGTATCTATAAAAATCTGTCAAGGTAAACGTATTCTTTTTAATGGCGAATAAAAAAATGTTGAATTGTGGAGTTTTGAGCATGGATTATGCAGTAGAGGCACCATCGTTGGATATCGCAATAGAAGGATGGAAGTGGTAATCACGAAAATGTCTACAATCGAGGCAGCTAAAGATGAGATAAATCCGTACGCATATCTTGAAAGGGACGATTTTACGTCTGAAAAGTATAAAATTGAGGTGCGCGGCTTACCAAAGTACTATGGCATCGGTGAATTTAAGAAATTCTTAAATGAGAAATTGAATCTGCAATTGTGTAAAGTTAAGCCGCCACGGCAGGGCAGTGGCTGGCTCTACGTGTGCTTTCGAAGCGAGGAATGCCGACAGCGGGCAATATCCACGTTAAACGGACTTCTGTGGAAAAATAGTAAGCTTAGTGCTCAGGTATTTTGCATTCTTTGTCAGACTAGATGCTACTAATCTACTTTTGTGAAGTTTGTCTGAATTACTTTATGATTTTGCAGGTAGCTAAACCTGCTCCGGATCCCTTCGTTAAGCGCAAATTGGAGGAGGAAATTGTTAACAAGAACAAAAGAATATGTTCAGATGATTCGGAGAATACATCCGAGGAGGATGTCAAGTCTACCACGATTCCGCTATGGGCTGTACCATATTCAGAACAAGTATGATGATTTGCCAGGATTCTCATAAGGAAACCTAGAAGTACGAGCATGTTATTTTAGTTGGTGCGCAAGCAGAAAAAGATGAGACTGCTCTTGTCGAAAATGGATGATCCCACATTCAAGACAGATAAGGAGTTGTTAGAGTGGATCAGTTTGCAAAGAAAGCTTCACCAGGGGTTGCCTTGTGAACTTCTACCAATATTTAGCTCGGACACCATTATGGGATACAGGAACAAGTGCGAATTTACAATTGGTGATTTTGTTTAAGACATTTTTTATTACGTTACGATTTTTCTATTCCAATAAAGATTTGTATAAAATATATTCTATTTGGGAAGCAGGAAAGGATAAGGAAGGGAAAAAAGTGATAATCGGATTCAGATTATCGAGCTATGCTGCTGGTTCCACTGCTGTTGGTCCGATAGACAAGCTTCTTCACATCCCTGAAAGTATGAAGAAAGCAGTGCTGGTAAAGTATAAGATTTCCTTTTATTCCCTATTTTAAGGGTTGTTATTTGTTAACATAAATTATTTTGTTATTCAGCTAATATAATCTTTCAGATTCTTGAAGAATTAGTACAAAACTCAGGATTGCCACCATTTGATCCTGTTAATCACAGTGGTTACTGGCGACAAGTTACAGCAAGGACCACTAGGAGCAATGATTTGATGTTGATAATAGGAATACATCCACAGGACTTGACTGCAGATGATTTGGACAGGCTAAAAACACAGTTCAAAGATTTCTTTGAAAGTGGGAAAGGTGCAGAAGCATGTGTAACTTCCCTATATTTTCAAACGATAGACAAAAAGTAAGTTGGCATATGTACTGGCAAAAATGTCTCATGTCAAAAGATACTATTTCTGATGTTTAGATGTACGCGTAGTAAGAGTGACAGCGTTTTAGAACATATTAGTGGTCAACATTACATTGAAGAAACTTTATTGAACATGACATTTCGGGTCTCACCTCAAGCGTTCTTCCAAGTGAACACTCTAGGAGCAGAAATTTTGTATAAAGCAGCTATTGAGCTGGCCAAGGTTACCAAGGATACATCATTGCTAGATATCTGCTGTGGTACTGGGACCATTGGTTTATCCTTTGCCAAGGTATCAAATTCAGCAAATTTCTGATTTGTTATTCAAACTTTTTATTGTGTCAGAATTGTACTATAGGGTTTTATTCCTTGTGGATATTAATTGTCAGACACTATTGCATTAACACGTTGAACGCCACTTAATAATAGCAGTAGGATAGCGGTAAGCAAGCGGTAACTCAGAAAGTTGTATTCACGTGAGGCAGGCGCTCAACGTGTTAAATAGTAATGATCCATTATAATATTTGAATCTATTCTGTTTTAATATATGGAGGCTATACATTGCTTGTTACATACATCAGTAATAGTAGAAAGTTTAAGAAAATTCTGTTGAATTTGTAAACAAACGTACAATACTTACCAACAAAATTGTGGCCTGTTTAGCACTGTGGGGAAGTGTTTGGCCTGGAGATTGTTCCGGACGCCATTAAGGATGCAAAAGAGAATGCGCAGAGAAATGGAGTGACAAATTGCGAGTTTTTTGTTGGAAAGGCAGAGGACATTTTGCCCGCAGTCATTCAAAGAACAACGAAGTCCACTATAATTGCGGTAGTGGATCCGCCACGTGCTGGTCTACGTATGTTTCTCTTCGTTTTATTTTTTTTTTTTTTATTAATGGAAAGTATATCTTAGGTTTACCCATGTATATGTGTATGTTATTTTTTTTTACTAAGACCAGCGTTAAAAAAAAATGATACACTAGGAATATTTAACAAATTACTTAAAGTACACTACTGTTTGAAGATTTACATTACCGACTACTGTAGTTATATTCAATGCTACACATGTACGAACTGTTATGACTGAGATATAATATAGTTTTATTCCACGACTATGATAATTTAATACATTTATTCTGTTTTTTTTTTTTTTCTATGAGTACAATGTTTACAGTACGATTAAAGGAACATGACAAACAATGCTATTTATCATGCAAAAATCTGCAAAATCTGGAATTCTTGCTCTCCTTGTTACGTTTCTGAGCATCAACAAGTCACGGATCTGAGAATGGATGTTTACAATGATTATCGTTGCAGATCCAAAGGTGCTGTTGACATTGCGCAGGTCACAAAAATTGTCAAGGTTGTTATACATATCATGTAATCCACGAGCTGCCCTGAAGGATGTTATGATTTTGGCAAGGCCAAAATCCAAGCGGTGCAACGCGGAACCTTTGGTACCGGTAAAAGCACTTGCTGTAGACATGTTTCCTCATACGCATCACTGTGAGCTGATACTTTGTCTTGAAAGGTTATCCAAAGCAAGGAAATCAACAAACAGCTGAAGAGAAACCTATAACAGCTTGTCATACTTTCGTGCATTTCATAATAAAGTTCTCGTTGAAAGTTTATACTCGATTCAATAACACCACGGTCCTTAATCTAAATAATAATTTTATTCGATACAAGAATAATAATAATAATAATAATAATAATAATAATAATAATAATAATAATAATAATAATCGTATAACCATGCTATCCAGATAACAAAATAAGGTATACGTTTCGAATAGCGATAATCGTAAGTGTATCCGATATGTCGCGGTACGGTTCAATATCGGTCAGCAGAAGGATCGTTAAGGAAAGTTATATCTTTCATCTTTTATCCTTCACAGACGTTTTATAGGAATTTGCATAAGTACCATTTTGTGCTGAGCTTTTATCTTACGGATTCACATTAACGTAAGCGTAAATTGAATTCTCCGATTTGTTTTGAGGAAGGAGATGGTTAATGGATAATTGATCATGTCACCAGGGTTTGTGTATCGGAAAACGTTGATCCGATTATATTCGATGTGATTAAACGATAAGCCTTCATTTATGGTGCAGGTAATTAACGTGTCTCACGTGTTTTCTATTGATGTGACTGGGATATTTATTCGATCGTTAACAATTTTGCGATGAACGTTGAGTGGGTAGAAAAGGAATCTTTTTAAGAACGTGACTGCAATTCGCGAAAAAGAAACGGAATCGTAAGGCGCTGGTCAGTATACGGGGTGAACGAAGCCCCGTATTGTAGGAATCCTTTATGCTATTTTAAGTATCGGCTTTTACTTTGACTCTTTGCCGGGGAGGCACTCGAAGTATTCTCATCGTAGCTACATCGTGGAGGTGACATGAAATGGTTCTTTTAGATTTTGGAATTGAGGTAGAGACCGGTCACTGATCTTTTATCACTTCCTTTTGAAGCACGTTACGGCGTTGAAATAACAGCGCCAGTAAACGCGACCTTTTACTTGTCCACGACGTTGTAGGTCCATCTGTAAACAATTCGTTTTATACAGCTGTCGTTTTTTTTTTCTGGAACTATGGCTTAAACCGATGTAATTGCATAGGTTTTTCAGAACCTTACGTTAAAGGAATTTCAACCAGTAAGGAATAAAGCATTATATTACGTAAATATACACCAAGCAGTATGAATTTTTGAGCTTCGTATGTATTTTTCTTATAACTGACGAGATATCTACAGTTATTTCAGTTATTTCGAGATATTACAGTTACGCTTGATATAAGTACAGTATAAATTATTAACTTGTTCCTGATGAACAAGGAGAAGGTGGAATGCGACCATAGAGATGCCCGGCCGCAGGGACCGACTAGACCTGATTTACCGACTCTACAGTCGACGTGCGCAGGATTTCCAAACTGCGCAGAAACTATTGGGTAATAGTTGATGAATTGGGTATAAATAATTTATTTTTTTAAGTAAAGCTTCTTTAGGCGCGGTAGAGCAAATTCACTTTAATGAGATGGAAACATGAAACGTTTTTCCTTCTCCGACTACAAGAAACGTCTTACGCGTACTCTGCGCGATGCGCAGCACGTGCAGTATGTATATGTAGCATTTTCACTAGCCACGGTAGTGTGCGTTGACCCAAGTGAGACGAGAATTGAAACGAGTTAGAGATTCTCCTTCTCTAACTCCAACCAATATTTGAGAAGAAAGAGAGGGAGAATCATTTCTACTTTCTCTGTCGCATACATCATAGATGTGCGTACCGTGGTATAGCGCCGAGTCGCTACCGCGATAGTTATTCAAAATTACCTGCGCACATTTCTGTCTAACACGTTGATCGTAATGGCACTTGTATTAAGTTCTCCATTCAGGCGGCTCGAGCAATATTTTGTTCTATTTATTAACAAAACCATAAATATTGAATTAAAAAGGCATGATGGCCAAGAGTCATAAACGCGCAAGACCCTTTGTTTAAAAACAGAATTCCTGGTCTATTCTTCTGTAAGTTTTGAATGATTTGACCGACTGTTTCATTGATTTCGCCGAACGCATATACGAAATCCTCGGCTAAATTGATGATTTCCGCAAAACCTATATATATATACAATGAGTAGCTCCAGAAAATATATAGAATCTTATACAATTTTGTAAAATAGTATATTTTAGTTAAATATTGTCATCAATGCTGTTGCTGCATTGGATAAACGGTAAGGAATGCCTAAGCAAGTATTCACCAGAAGTTTTATTACTCTATAGAAAACTCAACCAAAGAGTGACCAAGTAATGAGCTGATCAATCAAATATGAAACGTCCGGTGGATGGATACTTGTTTAGATGAAACTTAATTGAAACGCGGAAAAACCCGTAAATGCAGGTAGACAAGAATCATATCGCGTTGCTTACAACCCCAGTCCCGTTCGGGATAGCGATAGAATAGCGATCGCTTATAAACACGCAAAACGCGGATTCAGTGTTCAATCTGTTAATATTTTTCACTGTGTCACAAATGACATAGGGAAAAAGAAGTAAAAAAGAAAAAGAAGTAAAAGGAAAAGAAAAACTCTGCGAGATCATTTTTTCGACATGGGTAATGCAGTCATAAAACGTTGCAATTTTTTACTGCTAACAGAAACCTGGTTACCTAATGACCAGTGGCTGGATTTCTCAAACTTCATTTTGTCGGGCAATTTGAACGTCCAAGTGCCAGAACTGGAGGAGTAGTTATCTATAGAAACACCAATGATAGGGCAAATAACGTGACTCTTAACATAGATATAAATGTATATCAAGCCAATGAACTGGGCATACAGAGTACGGCTAATATTTGTACAGCCACATGTAAATTGGATAATGGTCAGATGATTATGCCATCTACACATCAAACAATGCAAAAGATGAAGGTATAATTGGCCTTATTCAAAAAGTTTTATTCGCCTACATTAATAAAGGTGCAGCATTGTTGGAAAAAGATCTAGACAAAACGCCAATGATTATGAGTGGTGATTTTAACATCAACTTCAATACAGATGAAGCTTAACCATTGCTAAGATTTTTGGTTGAAAAATACAGGTTAAAATTAAACATAGACAAAATCAAATTTCATTTCCTAATCCTGAAATAATAATAAAATCGTCAACAAATGCTGGAACGCAAGAAGTTTTTCTTCTAACACGCGAGCATCTCTCACGCAAATTTTTTTTTTATTCATTTTCGGCACTATCTGCTAAGGTCATTTGACCGAGGACCTACTGTTTAAGGTGAGATCCGAACTATCAAAGCTATAGTATATATATACTATATATATATACTAGCTATAGTAGCTCTCTCCGAAACTTATAATTATGGTCAATTTAATACATATTGATATATTTAGTTGTATTGTTCATAGAATCAGGCGAATACAATATTATGGAACCTAATACAAGTTATTGCCGGTATAAGGAGATAGAAAAGGATGGTGTTCGTTCACGGTCGAGTCCCGGTTCACTTATCCGATGGCGCGATTTTTTTCTACGCCTATTTTGTTTATACGTTTCGTCACCACCTTAATTCCTTAATAAAACGATTATGTTCTACATGCAAAATGTCGAACTCGTCGACGGAAATTTAACTCCAGAGAATCAGGAGCAAGGTTGATATAAGTGTACGAAAAAAGATGCTTGCTATGACCACTGTAATATGTGTTATTATGTAACATTGTATTGCGAATTTGTAATACAGCTCGCTGGTCCGGCGTTTTGCAATATCTGACGGCCCTTTTTTTCTTTCAACTGTACTGCCGCGTCGGGCTGTGTGTAGCGTAGCCAATGCTCTAGTTAATTAATGTTACGAAGTCCTTATACGAAACAATTTAGATGTAAAAGTTTCTTCTTGAAGAACATTTTTCCCATTTTTAAAGCTAAGACCTCTCTTTTTCATCTTTTTATGCTGACAGTAACTTATATTATTAGATTCCGCAATATGATATTCGTCTATTACTATTAACAATACAACTAAATATATTAATATGTATTACAAGGACCATGATTATAAGCTTCTGTGCAGTTCGTAAATTGCACGCATATCGATTGTAGAGTCGATAAATCAAGTCCAGCTGATCTCTGCCGCCTGGCATATCCACGGTCGTATTCTAGATCCTTTTGCTCCCCTTCAGGGGTAATAGGGAACAACTTAATGATTCAGTCTGTACATACATATGGACCGTTTATTTTGAAAGTGGTGTAAGTCCAGTTTCTCTTGTTTCGAGAAAATTAAAGGTTAGCATATTTGTTAATTAAAAAAAATGAGTTAATATTATGGATTGTGGCAATGTTTCTACTAATTTATCAATATGTAATTTGATTAAATAAATTTGT
Source organism: Ampulex compressa (assembly GCA_038496175.1). Taxonomy (NCBI): domain Eukaryota; kingdom Metazoa; phylum Arthropoda; class Insecta; order Hymenoptera; family Ampulicidae; genus Ampulex; species Ampulex compressa. The sequence goes on from JBCFXI010000875.1 coordinate 49,583, forward strand.
TTTAATATATTATATTACTGCCTAATTTCATTAAAATTGGTGAAAGTTATAAGTAAAGCTATTGTTGCGAAAAACATGCATACAATATAAATTATATGTTATATAAATTTAATTTTAATGCATTTGATCATGTTAAAATTATTATCTTTTATGAATAAAGAGAGGGAAATTGATTCACATAGAAGTATCTTTCGTGGTTCAAAACTTTCCTTTTTTAAGCTGAATTTTTTCAATGTTTATATGAAAGTTTGACTTGGAAAATGATAATAATGTATAGTTTTCATGATAATTATCTTGGAATCACTAATCACCGTTTGTTCGTCCGCAGAAGGAACACTTTTCGAGCTCGCAGCCGATATGTCATCATCAGGAATCGCTACATCTTCTAATCCGAGGTCTTTGGACTGCTTATTCACCACGTTTTGTAGAGCTACCAGTAATCGGTCCAACAAAAGAGCTGCTCTCTTGGAGACCACTACCTATAAAAAAAAGGATTCCAAACACTTAGATTATATTATTCATGTTTACTATCTTATTTATCCCGAAAAATATGTTGTACGAAAAGCTTAAAATTGTTTCGGTTTCGTAAATTAGTTAAACTGAATTAGCGACAGGTGTGATGGTCAAATGTAGACTTGCGCAAAAGCATATTCAACGTCATATGTATTTTCGAAACATGAAATGTAAATCAATACAAGAAATTGATTACTCGAACTCTACGCAACAGATCTTTATTCGCTTTGCTTTAATACAGTTCCTATTCTGTGCTTTATTTCACACTGCAATTGAATTTACTTATTACCATGCCAAGCCGGTGTGAAAAAAATGTTGCGCTTAATTCTTTGAGGAATGAATTCTTATAATTAAAACGACCTGAAATATTTTAAAAAACCATTGTTTTAATATCTTTAATTTTATATAAATAAAAACAAGTTTTTGAGAGAAGTAGTGCATTTTCGACAGCACCGCGTACTGAAGTCAAAATTTCCGCTGCTATATTCGATTACCGATTCAGGTAGTTCCAGAGACAGTAAATATATTTCTAAATGCCAACCCAGTCTTGAAAGCGACGTTTAAACGCGCACAAAGGCGTGTTTTTCCCTCAAATTAAACGCAACAACGAGTAATAAGTCGACGATAAAAATAACGAATGTGTCGATGATGTGTTGGACAAGATCAAAGATACCTCAAGACATTCAGGCCCTTCGACGTGCATTATCTTTTAACTGTACGCAAAAAGGAGTCGCTGACATACGCTAAGGACTTCTCTTTCCACGATGCCTCCGGTTAATCTTAAAGCCATCGATGTACGTTTAACCGTCGATGCTGAGCACGAGCTCTACGATTATTTGCGTCGAGGACAGTTCTCTGATGGGCTATCATCCGATCTGTGTTACCACGTTGCATTTTACGTTCGAGAATTTTTCTCGCAGCGGGAATATTGAAGGTAGATCAAATAAGCGATAAGGATTTTCACAAAAATAACGAAATTACATGCGACGTCCAAGGAAGATATTGATCACCTTTAAAGTGCAATAAGATATGCGAATGAGGTACAATACGTTTACAATACTCGACTTTAGTAAATTTGGCATCATAATTATAGTTTGTTACTTTCGGTTTATACATTTTTGCAACTCTTTTCCAAATCACGGATTAGTGCGTGTATTAACACTGTACTTTATACAGTGGGGTTATTATGCACGCCTCGAATATAGCGCTCTCTAAGAGGCGTATATTCGTGTGGTATTTATCCGTGCAACAGCGGATACAGCAGATTGCGAGTAGCGTGATTTTGCAAGAGGTTTATCTTATCAGCGAATTGTCGTCGTCCGTCACGGGGAAATCTTCATTCACTGTTAACGCACCTGTCACCGTGATTCAGGTAAACGATTCAGGTGAGATCGATCGATTCAATTCGGGAAAATAGACTGCGTTTAATTATATCGGATAAGAACACCGGCTAATCAGATCATGAGGGGTGAGGGGAGGTTAATGTCATGGTTTATTCGGGATTGTTTCACATTATTGAAATTACATTTAATAGGTAAGCCATGTTAGTTAATTACTCGTACGTTGGAGAATATATTAATTTAGAAATTATTTTTTCGAATAAAGCTATTGATCCTTGTCCTTTAAATAGCACAGTTTTTTTTGATAAATAAATAAAGAAAAGGATTTTTCAAAGTGCAATTCTAATCTTTGTAAAATCTATTTTTTAGAACTAATTTTTCTAAAACTACAAGTTAATCCCGAATCTAATTATTATTCGGATCAGAAAGTATCATTTCCGACGACAAACTCCATTACTGAAATCGAAGATGGGTCAATTGTTTCATATTTCTTCGTCCGTTTGATACAAGTAAACGAAGTAATAGTAGACATACTTCTTTCTAAATTTTCACGTGACTGCTGTTTTTAGTGAATTCTATTAAAAATGCCCTTTATTACAGCTATTGGGTAAAACAGCTATTTTTCTTCATAACTCAGATTGCATAATTAATTAATCTGCGTATTAAATTCCGCAACCTTTTTGAAACAAATCGACAAAATATAATAGCATCTGTAGCTAATTATTTACTCCACTTCGTCTAACTAATTCTAATGCGTCATGTATGTATGCATTTGATTCGTGCTGTGATGAGAAAGAAATATTATTTTTCGCGGAAAATGTTATTCCAGAAATTGAAAGAGGTCAATTTTCTCGGAAAAATTTCTTGATCCCTTTTTTACAGGTAAACGAATTCAATAGTGCACGGCTACGTGTCAAATTTCCCCAGGAACATTGGGCAGGGGTGGTGAATTCTCATTTACGAATGAAAATTTGTTTGCGCAAATACGTATCCTTGCGTACATATGTGGAGCAAACAATGACAACGGGGTAGACGACGAGATTTTCTTCGATTGTATACCACGTACCCTTTTCTGGTTCATTCATTCCAACCGATTTCCCAATGGGCCAGTGAGCAACTTTTATTTTCCCGTGGCATTTCACGGCAGGCACGGGCGTGCAATCGGGTATTTAACACGTTAAACTTGCGATTGGACTATCCGTGTTATTAAGTGTACGGATACTACTAACTGTGTACTTTTATACTAGCAAAAAATTAAAATGCTTCTTACACTGATCCTTTGAGTAATGAATGGATTTATGTCGGACAAGTGTCAAGTAATCGAACCAGTGTCTTTCATATTTAAAAAATAAATGTTTTTCATATTTAAAGAATAAAAGCATGATTTAACAAATCACTGTTGTATATATTTTGGTTAGCGTATTTGTATCAAATTTTCACCCAGTTTAGGGGAAACACTATTTATCGGATTTCTCAAAGAATAATAAAATAGGATAGACGTCTTTCTTGTGTTGGGTTTAATGTACGTACAACGTGCCTTTGTCATGTTTCTTATATTTGAATTAACAGTGGACTAAACATTAAACAAACTAACTACACAGAACTAAGCACTAACACATACGATATTAGCGCAAAGGGTATAAATAGTAATAGCTTCCATGGATGAATGGCCGAAGGACTCTCGTGTAACTTACTCGTGAAAATACCTTAGCATGTAAAATGCGCGTTAAAAATCAGAGGCTTCTTTAATGGTGATATTCAGCGTACGCTTAAACGCGATTTTCTGCTCCCAGTGCTGATTATCGTTGCGTTTTGCAGCCAATGGCGGCTGATTGAGGGCTCATAGGTACGAACGTGTTCTGGGAAAACCGTGGGTGTATTCATATCAATGAAGAGGAGGGGGGGCGGTAAGTTTAAAATTTGATTCTGTCATTGAATTCGGATCGGGTCGCGATTGCCCACGAATCAATCGTGCCTACCGATCGTTCGTTCGATGCGGGACAGTCACGGATGAAAAAGTCATTAGGGAGCTTGCGAAGTATTGTTGTCTTTTGCGTCATCGCTCATCGCACGGATCGATGGATAAATTGACTTTTTCATAAGTTTTTTTGATAATGCGTGATGCGAAAAACAGAAATAACTTTGGTGCCTTAGCATAATTGTGTAATATCTTAGTATATATTAGCATTCTTACTTGAATGCTCATACATATGTTACTGATCTCAGGAAAATAGAAGCACAGTAGATATCTTTTGGAACTGAAAATTTTTCAAAATTTCTTGAGTATCAGAATCGTTATTGAGGAGTAAGACATTTTTTTCCCGAAAATAATATCCCCTGGAATTATGTAATATACTTCTTATTGCATGATGAAGGGATTCGAATAATGATATATTGAAATAGAGAAAATATGATATTGTTTCTCGTTGAATATTTGTGCAGGATAATAGTGTACCGAGAGGAATACGGTGTTTCACCCAAATTCGCACTTGATTGTTTGTTCGTAAATACCGGATGCTCGATATTGGTTTTATTCACGCTTCCAAAATAGCTACCATGACAGTGCAACGTAAATACCTTCTATTGGTCCGAGTTTATATTCGCTTCGGTTAATCTATATTTTGATCAATTGCTAAATATGTACACATATATGCATATAACTATTATCCAGTTCCTCGTTTTGTCGGCAAAAAACGGATAAACTATAAAAAAATTGCTACGATACTGTTAGTTGAACTGAATTAAACCGAAAATTAAAATATCCGTTGAGGCCGATGACCAATCGATTACATAACTCTGAAAATTCTAGTCGTTCGTTGCCACGTAAATTCCAATAATAGGATCGGATAACGGTTTGGAAAGGGTACTTGTTCGTTTTTGCCGATTCGAACTACGTCACTGTAGAAAATCCTTCCTTTTTTATTGACGTGATATTTTAATTATAAATAACAGCCGCAAATAAATTTTGTGTTGAGACAGGACTTTTTGCATTATACATTGTCTTTGCCCTCCCTTTTTTCTTTAATTTTCTCGGGGATGCAGTCACACTTGTATGCTGTATTTATGGGTATGTATGTGAATATCGTTTTCCGGATTTTTTTCGTAGTAAAATAAAATTTGTCGTCAAGAAAAATAACTATATACAGTAGATCTGTGCAATAACGTCCAGCTTTCTAGTAGTAACGATGGCTCATAAGCACGCATTCATCGATACGCGTCTTGGATATTTGCGGTTACAGAGTATGTACCAGGATGCATACCTGAGTTGATTAACGTAAGCCTCTACTCTCTGCTTCAGAATAACAATTCTGGTCGAGAGCACTTTAGTCCGTAATTCTGCTGCTCTTTTCATCCCACTTCTCTCTATCTCTCCCCATTCCTCGTTTTTACTCTTTTCCTCTTTTTCTAAATTCCACATTCGCTTCATTCACGTTCGCTGATCGTTGCGCTCTATGCCGTAATAATAAAGAATCGACGTTATCTCCCCGAAGTTTGGTGGTCTACGTTCCACGAGTTAATTATGAGATTCCACGGCGACAGGCTCGGCATGAGAGCGATTTTGGTTTTATCAAATTGATCGAGGAATGGGGAAAAGTATGTTGTGCGGCTAAATTTAATCGAGCGTCTGCAGATTTATAATACTATAGAATTATCAAATTCTCGTCTATGCTGCAGCATAATATTCTCTTAGTTCTTGGTACATAATTTTCTGCATTTTTTTCTACTTCAATTTGAATTTCGAAAGTGGGTAAATAGTAGAAGAAAGTATAATGTTTTGTTTATACTTCTCATTACTAAATATTTGTTACCGATTCACGCTATCACGTATTTGATTTTAAACCAAATTTACTTAATACGACATAATGCTCCTATTCTTCTTGCTCAGTAAATCTTAATAATAGTTGATGAAATGTTCTTATCCAGCTGTAATATTTTTTCAGCTGTGTGGGAAAGGAAAAGAATGGTCTGAGTTCTTACAACGTTTCGTCTTTTGTGCGAACCCTGTTCAAGTGTATTAACTTTTTGGGACAAACGATTTCAGAAAGTGAAATAGTCCTATGTTGTACAGAAATTTTCTTGCATTTGAATGATAGAAAATTAGTTTATTTTTATTAACAAAGGAGTCACATAATTTAACATCATAAAAAAATAATAATAATTTGATTCTATTTTTTATAGGGTGGAACTCAGATAGTAAGTAAGACTGAACATAAACCCTATGCTCATGCAACTACTGCAATATTTTGAGGTGAATCTAAAAATCTCCTACCATGCATTAACGTGTATCAAAAAGGTGGGAAACTTTTAATCCCACCGTGTCTGAAAGAGTAAAAAGCTAAACTATACAGTATAATGAAAAATTGAAACAATGAATATATCATAGTTTAGTGATATATGTTAAAAAATAGAGGTTCGGGTAGATGTAAAACTTAAGTGGGCCACGCTGAGCGTCCACGCGTAAGGCACTGAGATATATATTGTATGAATTGGTGCCATTATATCTTTTATAATATTGCTATTGTATTGGGTTGTTCGGAAAGTCATTTCGTTTTGTTTTTCGTTTTTCACCAACCAAAAACTACTGTGTAGAATTAATAGAACTTTTTCACACACAAGCCTTGCAATATCAGCTCTCAAGACATATAATGGTTATGCGGCTTAAGTGTGAAGTTGGTTTCGAAAAAACGTAATTAAGTCCTCTGACGGGAAAAAACGAAATTACTTTCCGAACAACCCAATAATACTAGAACTACCAGAGGGATTCTTAAGGTTCAAGAGGGTAAATTTTCGTATAAAGTGCCACCTTTTTTGGTGTACGAAAGATTGCATAAGTCCATTTACCTTCCCTTCGCGCATTCTTCTTTTGCGATAAATATCTTCAATGTATATTAAGATATTGATTGATAGCTGAAGTGTTAAATAAATGATTACCAAATGAAAAAGGAACATGCAAAAAGATAAGGAAAAAATGAGTTGCCGACTAAAGTATTGCAACCATTGTCAAAAATTATATTAATAATATTTATTAAAATTTATAATAAATATTCGAATATATACACCTGTTATTTGCAACATAGAGTAGAGGCTCCTTACAAGCGAAGTTAATATTTTATTATTGTTCGGCACAAAAAACATTAAAGTCACGATATGGAAGACGGAATCGGATACTCTACGCATAGGCGAGCTTTCAAGGACCTGCCCTTGCACGTATACGTTTCTACATACCTGTAATCGAAACTTTAAATGCGTTGTAACTAGCAAAACGCTGTCTTTTATTGCTTCTTTTATACTTTCTCTCTCTCCCTCTCCCTCCCTCCCTCGCTTCCTAGGGACCTTAGGGACTGACAGTCGGCTTTTCGTTTGGACGGCATGGATCCTCTGGACTGACAACTAACTTTTTGTTTGAGCAATATCAGTGCGTGAGACCGATATTGTCAAGGGTTAAAAAAATAAACTACTACTACTGCTATTATCTACTAACAGTACTCCACATAAAAAAAGTTTTTGAAAGTAGCCACTGTGAAAACTAAATTCTCTCTGCCCAAATAGATCTTTACGCAATTGTGGCTTTTTTTAACTGATCCTCTCTTGGAGCTCGCATTTTTTCCGCCCCCCATTCCATTATTTTGTGTTTATATTTTGTATACTTTTGCTTTGCTACATCATTGTGTGCTATTTATACTCAACGCCCGTCGGGTGTTGACGACAGACTGGCATACCGTCCTGGCGACCTACCCCCTGAACGAAAAATCCAACAAAGTCAGCATTGCGCTCAACGTTTACTTTGCAACCACGTGTGAAACTCGAGGTTAGGTATTCGGGCCAAAACTGATTATCACGGACCTGACCCGTGCAAGCCTGCGCGACCTTTTGCGGAGCCAGAATACACATTCAAATCTGATATTTAAATTTCACAATGAGGAATTACCTATTATATTTCAGTACGAAGGGTGTTACATATTATATATTTCTTGAAAGATGAATATTACATTATTTTTCTCGCCATTTTTTGCCACCAAATCATTGATTACATGATTAAAATTTATTGTTTTTGCTATTTTGCTTTCTGTTGAAAAAATCATTTTTGGTTGATTGACGATCAGAGATAATTTTTTATTAGTTTCAACCGCGACAAAAGCTGGGAAAGAAAATCTTACACTCCTGTCAGTGTGCAGCAAACTGTCAGCGAATAATACATTATGCGATTACATTTTCTACACACATCCGGATATTCAGTTTACTATACAGGGGATCCTGCAAAATGCCTGATAAATTTTTGCACACCGCACTGTCTTTCAAAACGCGAGATTGGATTTCGGCGAACGCGCTGAACTGCCTTGCTCGGCCCTGGGCCCCTGGTACGTCGGTCGGGCTAAAACTAATTATTACGGGCCCAGTCAGTGGAACATCGGTCCAGCTAAAACTGAATATCACAAGCCTAGCCATGTGTAAATGTCGATGCACATTTGGCTCAAACTCAACACCTACTTAGACTTATAAATAAAGAAAAAGTAAAAGGCTCAAATGCAGGCCATGATGGCCAAGAGCTATATCAGGTGCATAAACTTAAATTCGCTGTTCTTTAGTCAGAAAATCACATGTTTTTTTCATAGAAAGAAAAAAAACAAATTTATTAAAAATACTTTCCCTTACTGGCTATACATTTTTCCCATCTCCCGGGCAATTTGTGGATACCACGCTAAACAAATTTTTTTATCTTCCGAGGAAAACTACTCATCAAGCCATTTTTGCACGTCTTTGCAAGAGTCGAAGTGTTGCTCAGCGGGCACATGGCTCGTCGACGAAAACAGATAGTAGTCCGAAGGAGCCAGGTGTAGGGAATAAGCGGCATGTGGTAACACCTTCCAGTTAAATATCTCCAAGAAGTTTTGGACCATTAATGACGCGTGCGCTGGTACGTAGAGGAAAATCAGCTCCTCATGTCTTTGTCGGTATTCCCGCCTTTTTTCACGCAGAGTATGGTCCAATTTGATAGGTTGCTGGTGGTAGCAGTGGGGATTGACAGTTTCACCAGGTTTCAATAACTCATAGTAGCGATACCCTGCTGATCCCACCAAACGCATAGCATCGTCTTCCGTCCGAAGTGATTTGCTCTTGGGAAAGATGTTGATGGCTGGCCGGGATCAACCCACGATTTCTCGCGTTTAGGACTCTCGAAATAAATCCACTTTTCATCGCCGGTTACAATCCTATGTAGGAATGATTTTCTTTTTTGTTTGGTGAGCTGGAATTCGCATGTGTTTTAGCGTCGCTCCATCTGCCTATCGTTCAATTCATGCGGCATGCATTTTCCGATCTTTTGAACCTTTCCCTTGGCACGGAGACGCATGGAATTGGCTGTGTTATTGAGTAACACCCAATTGCTTGGCAAGCATTTTTTATGATTCAGTATCGTTTTTGTCCAAAAGAGCCTCCAATTGATGGTCCTCGAGTTTCCTGAGCCGATTTTCACGCTTTTTATCGCTCAGATCAAAATTGCCATCTTTGAACCGGCGAAATCAAACCCTGCACGTAGTTTCCGATAAAGCACTGTCATCGTAGGCCTCCGCGAACATTCGATATGATCCGGCAACCGATTTTTTTGAATTGAAGCAGAAAACCAGAGCTTCCCGCAAAAGAAAACTATGTTGTGATATGAAATTGTTGACGATGCGCACTGACGTCGAACTGACAATGTTGCTCGATGTCAAACTCATAAAACAAAAAAGTATGACGTGTCATGGTAGTTCATATCTTCATGAATGCCGTCGTTCAACAAACAACGGAATTAAGTTTATACACGTAGTAAACGCTCCAGATTCTAATTAAAAAAAGGAATTCCTGGTTTATTATTCAACAACAAGCCAGACTTGTGCTAAATTCGTATCATCATTTTGTTCAGTTACATGTTATTGCTGGCCACGTTCACACATTGAAATATATTTGTTTTTTAAATATTAGAAAAGTATCCCTATAAAACGTCTGTAAATTATATTGTTAACATTAATAATATTAACGTAATGTTAATTAATATTAATAATGTTAGGTTAATATTAACCTTTACAGTTTATTGTTTAATCATGAATTATCATTATCATTTAGTTTCATGGTACATATCATTTTTTTTTAAATTACGTGTATTGATTTATCTCTAAATAAAATTTGTGTTAGTTACACAGTTGATAAGTTATTAAAAACATGGGGACATTACGTTAAGAGTTGATGTGATATAAGAGGTATGAATATATGAAAGAAAAGGGATTAATATCATCATATGCGTTGGAGTTTCCAAATGAAACATGGGTCAACGTTTTGAACAACACGTGTGTTCACTCTCAGGAGCAGTACTTCTAGAACCCTCAGCATAAATGTGTACGTACATAATTAATCAAATTAGAATCAAAAACATTTTAGAATTGAAAACAAACGAGAGAAATAGAAGTCCGAAAATGTTTCTTTTGGTAATTCTTAATAAATTTTAAATAAGAGACCTTACTGATGACTAGGTGAATGTGGGAAGGTTACATCTGCAAAACATTGAACACGTGCGAAACGGTCATAGGTAATGGCCGAATGACGAAAGGTTAAAATAAGTAAATAAATAATAGAGAGTCTTACCAACATTCCCTGCAACGATGACTGCATGGCAATGCACAACAAACCTTTAGGAGTAGAATATGGAAAAATTATACTGCGAGCGGGAAGATTGGAATTTAGGAGTATTAAAAAAATTTTTTTTGGAAGAGTGACAAAAAAAACTGACATCGGTTGAACACTGTTGAACTAATTTTAATTATGTAAAAATATTAGATACATATTTGAAGAGATGTACTGAATCAATATAAACAATATTACGTCTTTACAAATAATAAGAAGTACGTATCATTTTGACATACGTGTTCGTTATTTAATGAAACATGCAATGAATGTCTGATAGTAATCATGTATGTATTGCAGCTCATGCCTTGTATAGACAGAATCATTCGCAATAATGAATAGCAACTCTAGTACTAATCTTTTATAATACAAAGACTTAGTAGAAATCTTTTATAATACTTTGTTAATATTTGTGCCTGATGAAAATTGAAAAAATGTCCTATATGTAAAAGGAGATTTACTAGGTCTGTTGTATGTATGTGTAGATGTTTTATGCTATTTTTATATTGATTGATTCTATTAGAGAAGTATTGCGATGTTTGACGTATATATTTTTTGGAACAGTTCTTACAGGCTATTGAGTAAACCACGTCAGAAATTTTCAATTTATCTGTTTTGTCTTTTATAATTAAATATATGAAATTTTAATTAAAATTCAATTTATAGCTGGTAAACAGGCCTTGTGTTTTGAAAATTCGGGTGATTTTCTGCGAGAGGTTTGGAATATATGCTATAACTGTGGTGTTGAAAAAAGATCTCTGGACATTGTGCTGTTTGGATTTGGTATTAGCCATGAGAATCGGTTGGTAAAGGTCATGGATTTGTTGCTTTATGATATTTTGTAAGAACGCAGAGTCATAATCTTTGTTTGCTAATGTGCATTTGATAATTTGATGTTCTTTTCTCTGAATCTGATATTGGATAATTTATACCTCGGTCGATCAGGCCTTTAATTAATTCTATTTTATGTTGGACAGGGTGTTGTAAAAAGAAATTGATGTATCTGTCTGACTATGTAGTTTTGTGGCACCAGTCAGTTATTATTCCGTTATAGACTCTAATAATGAGAACGTCGAGAAAAGCAATACAGTTATTGGACACAATTTTATGAGTGAACTGTAATTTATAATGGTATCTATTAAAGACTTGAATTATCGTTTCTATGTGTGAATTATCGTTGCACGTGATACAGCGGTAACTATGTCACCTGCATATTGTTTAAAAAATGGTAAAGAGAAACTAAGTTGATTGATGCATGTGGTTCGTAATCTATCCATAACTAATTCTGTTAGTATTTGTGATAGTGGAGATCCCATCGGCATGCCAAATAACTGTTTGTATTGCTGATTGTTGAATCTAGAAACTGTAAAATTCATATAGAAATGAGTGAATCTATGAATTGGTTTTTTGAGATTTTTATGTCGCGATGAATTAGATTCTATCAGTTTCTATCATTTGTCGGAGATTCTATCAATCGCTAATTATCACTGGGAATATTTGTGAACAAAGAGGTGACCTCTAACGATACGAGAAGGTAATTATCTGGAATAGTTTTGGTTTTAGTGAATTTAGCAAAGTCTCAGCTGTCTTTGGTATAATATTCATTTTTGGTTATTAGATTGTGTTTTTGGTTAAAATATTTGTAAGATAGGGAGCAAGAGCATATGAGAGACCACCAATGGTGCAAACGATTAATCTCCAAGGTATGGAAGACATATGTATTTTGGGTAGACCATAAGCCCTTGCGGTAATCGCATTGTGCATTTTAAGTCTCTTGAAAGTTTCGGTATCTATATATTTCTTTTTCGTCCAATAGTCTATGATCTTATCGTTTTGTAGTTGAAATGTCGCGGTATAATCATGTAGAATTAGAGTATATGTATTTTTATCAGATAACATTTTAGTTATAGACGTGATGTAATCTTGTTTTTTACAAATCACAGTAGTATTGCCATTATCGGCTGTACAGATTTAATTAATAGGCCGTTGGGTTGCTTGAGGAAAGGTTGTGTTGATTTAAAAATGTGTGCGATTTTTTTTTGCCTATATATGGGATGGGTTTGGTGTAATTTTCATGATTAATTATGTGGCTGATAGTTCTATATTTAATTTTTCACTTGTATTTTTGTAATGTATAAAATGAAACCTTCCTAATGCAGTACAATAACCAAAAATTATTTATCTTTTCAACAAATGAAAAATATCTTACAAAATAAAATCAGTTACACATGAATTTACATTTCGTAAGTCATGTTTGATTGGTGCAACATGGCAGCGATTTGCCGAACACTGGAAAGGCTCTAAGGCTGGATGGTCTTACATGCGCTTCAGGCTACACTATTGGGACTTAAATCGTAGGCCAAGAGGTTAAACGATAGGAGGCTCCCAAGGGCCTTCCTCGTCAGATGTTCGACATAAGTGTGCTTGTCATCCGTACACCTTGCATATTGTATTCCGAGGCACTGTGCACAGAGGCTCTAAATACGAAAATCCTGGTAATACTCTAACACAAAATGTGTTTTGATGAATATTTACTTATTCCACGTATTTAAGTTCAATAGCTAAAGTATGACAAAAGGCTGTATATACGTAGCTACATCGATTTTATGATCTATATCGTTCTCCCGATTCTCTTAGTAAGCAATATCGTATATTTCCACAATATTTTCTTTGATGGAATATTTTTCGAATAAGACTAATATCACGAAAACTCAATTGTAATTTTTATGTTGTTTACCATGAACTCTTTGTCGGAAAGTAAATTTTGTAAATAATATAATTTCAAACTGCGCGGGAACAAGAAAAACTTCATCTACTAGATGAAATAGTTCACGTTAGAATACTTGATTGATGAAGCCTGAATTTTATTTTGGAGTTAATTTATAACCTTAAAATTTCTTTTAATGTTTCGTAAACAAAATGAACTGCTACTGCCTGTTATTTATTTCTTTTATGAATTTAAAAAAATTGGTAGATACAAATGGGTGAAGTGTAAAAAAAATTAAAGTTGATTTATTTTTATCATTAGGAACCTCGCAAACTTTAGAATAAAAAGGTGTAATTGATTCTGATGTATTTGAACTTACGCCATTGAGTCCATCATTTTGTTTTTTATTATTTTGGTTTTAGATTTGTTACCAGTAACCTTAATAATTCCGGAATACTATATTTTCATAGAAGTTAATAGATATTTTCATGTTTTATCCACGATATCAAGATATGAAACCACTATACCACGTGACAAAGTTACATTCTTGTGTTTGAACACAATATGTGATGCGGTACATAGTGATACGGAGTACGTATCTCACAATCGGCACGAAATCGCACTTTGTCACGCTTAGATGCGTGACCCATGTGCACCGTCCTCCCCTTTACCGCGTAAGCATTCCTAGGCTCTTTCTCGACTGCGAGGTCTCTATTGCTGTTGGTAGTGTATCCGTCTATTTCATCTTCGAATCGGTAAGTGTGTAATATCTACAAACTAGGATGGCTAAGTAATCGAAATATTGGAAAATCGGCATTTCATGAACATAATTTTCAAAAAACTGGTTTACCCGAAAATGAAAGGAAATTCAATTGAAGAAAAAATCGATGAAAAGAAAATCGATTACAACTAGGTAGTAATTAACAACAAAACCATGCTACACATCGTTTAATCAGTAACTGAAATGTAGGTATAAACGAATGTATACGTACAAGACTATATATTTCCAAAAATGTACAAAATTTTTACGTAAGAAAATAAAATGGAATGCTTGCAATAACTTCTAATACCTTTCAGTTTAGTAAACAAATACACCTCGTTTTAAAAAATCAATGATTTTTTTTTATTTTCTGCCGATAATACAAATTTGTTTTAATCAAGATAGAAGTGCATTTATAATTTTTAAAATATTCTTTTATTTAAAATAACATTACAAGAAGCAAAGAGAATTTAATAGTCTTCTTTCCCATCGTTTTGCTTACCTTGGACAAAAATAACCTGCTGCTTTAACCTTTTTCTTATTTATGTTACAGTTTTATGGTAAATTGGCATTATATTGTGTATAATTTTTGATTACCTCAGCACATATTACCTATCTACGATCAAGTATAAAATATGCTACGCAGGCTAAACTTATAAGTTATCTACAATTCATAGGTTTGCAATTTGTACGTCTTGACATGTTTTCCAAGTTAGCTGAATTGAGTAATGTTATAGACAATTTTAATACAGCGATAGATTGGCTGCTAATATATTTTATTTCTAATTTTTCATAGTTGATATTGCAGAAAATCATTTTCTTACTATTCAAAAATCCGATTTTTATATTACGGTTTACGATTTTTTAGCAAATATTAAAAGTGAGGGTTGTAACGCTAGCATAGATTCCTTAATGATTGCATAGGATGTTAATTTGTTATGTCAAGGTGCCCTCATTTCTTATGTATGAACCAATATATGCAGTACCTTATTTTACGCATGCGCTTTGATGCATGCATCATGTTGTCTATATACAGATATACACGTGCATACGCAATACAAACGTGTACATCTTATTGAAAAAAAAAAAAAACAGAAATGCTTGAAAGAAATAATGTACGGTAACACTGATCATTTTATTCACTTAAATAATGTCTTTGTATCTTCTGATCAAGCTTCACTTGGTTGAGATAAACTAAGAAAATTAGGGTAAAATAATTAAAAAATTAAGAATATATCACCTACTTTATATTAGATCACTACCGTGGATGCGTACTATTAGATAATGCTTTAAAGAAATGCATGCTTTTGAAGAATATTGTACATGAACGGACTTTGGGAGATTGTAACCTAGTACCTTGTCCACGCGTTCATTTTAGGGGACACCCAATTTTACTTTTTTTATAATCTTGTATACACAAATACGTAGTACAAAATCATTGTTTAAAAAATGAAAAAATTGATTGTTTTAAGTATACATTTTCATAAAATATTAAACTTATTAATTATTTTAAACTCTACAGTATTTAAATTATTACTCAACAACTTTAAATTATTTTTGACTCAACAAGGTGAATTTTGAATGAATGGAATTTATCGGTGTTCCCAGCTGAAATAGTTTATTACGTATTTACGGAATTAGATCTTTAGTTGGTCAATAAATGATAGCCCAGTGTAGAATAAATGCAGCAGAAATATAGCTATATATATTTATTAGTCAATTAGCGCTCTAATTCCGAAGGTATGTAATAACGGTTTCGATGCTACTGTCTTTCGTCAGAATGATTCTGCTATACAGTAAACTATCCATAAGAGTCATATAACATTGATACGATTTTCAACATTTACGAGGTAGTAGACACGATTTTCCAGGTTTTAGTATTTTGTTGAACAAAAAGGACAGCGAATAAAGAGCGCCCCAGATAAAACGGGCAGATCAAAGCAGGCAGTTTAAAGAGTATTGTCATAAATTTGTTTATCTTTATTTTCTTTAATCTGATATTTTTTTTTAAATATTGTTGAGATTTTGCCAATCAAAATAAGGCCAATCACCATATAATTAAAACCACAATTTCCGCTGAATGCATAACCCGTTCTACGATAATAACAACTAAAGAAGCTGTAACTGAACGGTATTTACGAACTATGAGACACGCTTTAAGGGGCATTGACGAGAAGAGAGGCACTATTTGATTGACGCTACCAAAAAAGGAGTCATTATTTTTTGACTAATAATGTGGAGACTAGGTCTGCATCGCCGGTCTATGGATAGGCGGAGTGTACATTTGATCGAATGATAGATAAGTAAACGTGATCGTAATTATATCGTGTTTGGCGTCATTTTTACCTTTACCAGTAATCACTTAAGTAAAAAAAAGATTAAATTAAAAAAGTAATATTATTGTGTTTGTGAACTGTCAAATCGTGAATTCTTCTCAAAGGAGTCTTGTCGCATACCGCATTGTGTGCCATAATATACGAATGATAAATCCAATGAAAATTACATACGCGTAGGGACAGCCCTACGCATTTGGAAGTTGACCGGCAATGGAGAAATTACTGGAGTGAGAAAGAATAAATTTCACTATTTCTGTTCTAAGACTATTAAGAATAAATTAACTATTTCTGTTCACTTGCATATACCTCATCATTCGAGTCTGAAATTTATGAATGTTTATAATCTTTTCTCTAACAGTCACTACTCTGCTCACTATCGATTACACTTTTATGGCGTACAAAGAATATTTTGAGGATAAAAAGTGACTAATATGCTTGCTAGAAAAAGTACGCTTTTCGACTGAATAAAGAATCTAGGATAACTGCAGTGAGATCCCTTGCAGTCTTCTTTTCGAAGAGCTTATCGCTTTTCATATTTCGGAACTAAATACCTTACATTTAATAAAAAGTTCGAAAACGTTATTCGAGTGTCTACTGAAGTTGTATCGTTGCTATTTCCCGCTTATCGCTGTGTTCGTTGTAGCGCTCTCAGAGTCAGATTTGGACCCCGCGACAAAATTCAATCGAATCACGCCGGGCGATGAACGTATTAACAATAGAACTAGCTCAGCAGTCAAAATGACTGGTTGGACAACTTTATTTTCATATTCCTACTTTATGTTATATTTTACTTCTGCAATGAAGTAATGACTTTAGCAGAGACAGCTAAAGGAATAATATAATATAAGGAACTTTAATATTGTTTGTCACTCGTGAATTTCTAACCTTTTGTCACTCAAAAATATCTAACGTTACATTCGTTAGTTGTAGTCTTACCGAGCAGACTATTTGCACATATATCATTTTTAATACTCCATCTGGTCTTATTGAGGTAGTTGTCGTATGAAAGCAATCATTTTGTCTACTGATGTGTGGTTCGAAAATTAAAGCGTGACTAACAATTTAACATTGTTTTATTTATTTAAAACAAAACTAATTTTGTATCATGGTTACTTATACCAGTGCCAGTCAAATTCACTGATACTGGTCAAAGTGAAAAAGGGTTCTATAATCTGTTAAAGAATGAAAAATTTGCACTAATATCAACCGTATGTATTTATAAAAGTAAGCTGAAGAAGAAAGTTTTTATCCTGAGCTCAAAACATAAAACCGACAAAATTGGAAAAAGCGAAAAGGACCTACCTGAAACGGTTGAATTTTGCAATAAAAGAAAATTTGGGATGGATATAGCAGACCAAATGGCAACAAAAATATAGCGTGAAGTCGAAATCAAGAAAATGGCCACTTCAAATAATTTTTAATATTTCAGATTTAACTGAAACCACAAGTAAGCAGATATCCAGAAAAGATTTTATGTTTCAATTAGCAGATGAACTTGCCGCTGACATCTGAGTTCCAAAGTTCATCAAGGAACTCATCTTATTCACGCTAATGGTGTCAGATAGGATACTGTAATAATAATAAGACTACCACCACCTGCAATCTTTGTAAAAAAAATATGTATGCGGAAAATCCACGCAGAAGAAACTTTACGTTTGTGAGAAATGTGACGAATGATAACTTTTGCACCTAATAATTTAAGTAATATTTGTATTTTATTTATTCTATTACGTTTATTACTATTATTATATTATACTCCTTATATTTACCAATGAAAATTTATTTTAATATTGAAATCTTCCTCTTTTTTTTGCTCGAATTAAATCATTGATATTGTAATCGTGGTCATAACGAGCAGGTGTTTTTCCCAAGTTTTCAGGTAAAAGAATCGACTCTTATGTGATCGTTCAACGTTTCGGCTCTTGTACGAGTCTTTTTCAGGAGTATAATATATTCTACAATATATATTATAAAAGGTACAATCAATGTTATAAATTAGGGTGTACACTGGTTGTAATTATAACTAGGATGAATTGTAAGATGAATGATTTAAAGTGGGTCATTCTATGGACGAGGCTAAGATAAATGTACCATCTCACTGGTTGTATAAAACGATTAATGGAATAAAGTTCTTATTTGTTTGAAAGGCTGTTATGAAAAACGGGGATTGTGTGTCAAAGAGTGTACATTTGAGCGAACTGTTATTAGCATACCTTATTGTGCATTTTGTTGTAACATAGTTGTGTGTTAGTTATTAAACTCGTGGTTGGTTTGTTGTTCCAGTATATATGTATGATTGTGGGTGAAAAATTATGGAACATGTGTAGCACTGATACATATTTCCTGATTTTTAGACGCGAATGTAGGGTAAGCATTTCAGTTCAGGTTTGGACAGAGGTCACCAGGAGAATCTTGCTAGGTTTATTTCAAATTATTCCAACAAGAATATCTGTAGATACGGAACTTTAGACTTGGCAATTGTAAAAGATATGGAGAGCAAGTGAATAAAGCGGGAAAATTGAACTATGTGAAGAACAGGATATATAGGAGGAATGGTTTATTTTAGATTTTTAAGCAGATTATTTTAAGGGGAATGTAGGTTAATAGTATGGGTTTGTAGATAAATCGGGTTTGGCTCTATTTTAATGTGGATCATTTCGGAGATCAATCTCTTCAAATATCATGGTTCTTGGTCGAGGCTTGTGGCATTCTCAAAATCCATGCGGTGGTCAAACTCGCGGTAGTGCAATGTGATGACGATAGAGGTGTTCTGTAAACTGATATGTTCTCTGATACGGGTTATAAACTTTTTTTCGTTTGGCCAATATAACTACTATTGCAATTCTTGCATGGAATTCTATAGACAACATTTTTTCTATTGTATTTATTTTCTTGATCTTTGCCTAATATTATTATATCGTTAAGTTTTTTGTTAGGTATGTAAGCTGTATCGTATATATGATTTTTAAAAATGTAACGAATTCTTGGTGAAATGTTGTGAATATATGGAATATACTCCTGAAGATGGCTCGTACAAGAGCCGAAACGTTAAACGAACACATTAGACTCGATACTTTTACCTAAACATCTGGAGGAAAAAGCCTGCTCGTTACGACCACGATTACAATATCAATTATTTTAATATTCTGGTTACCAAAGTATTTGGTACTAAATATTCTTTATTATTGTACCTATTCTTATTATTATAGTTGTTATTATATAGTTTTTATAATCTCAGAACAAGGAGATCCTTTTATAACATAATAATAAATCAAAAAATATAAAAATATTCTATTATTACGTATTTTTTAAAGACTAGTCATTTTTACTGGTTTTGGTAGAGATAGCTACGTCACAACTATCGATAGTTCTAGTGTTAAGGAGAATATACATATAGACTGTTCGAAAAATATATTTTCTTTTTGCAGAAAATGTTAGTATAATTATTCAAGAATATAACCCCAAAGTTTCAGAATAAATTTTGAAAAATTAAGAAAATGACAGTCTCTGAAGATCACACATGACACATCTCTCGAGCGGCGTCGGCGCCTTGTAGCACGCAGAAAAAGTTTTAGATGCGAATCCGTCCAGTAATGAGTTCCAAGTGGCAAAAAGTAAGAGGATCGGTCACGTCAAGAAGGCAATAGGCATCTTCGACTTCGCTCGACTTCGAAATATAAACGAACGGCTTAAATTTGATGGAAAATGTAAACTGACACATACTTTGATCAGAAAAACTAATTACTTATTACGGTTTAAATATTTACGCAACGCTATTTCGCTTTCACTATTCAATGAATTATGAATAATGTTGAGGACATGAAGGAAACTATGATGGCTACTTATTAATATTTGTGCTCTACGAATGAAAATCCACAGTGTGAACATTGCTCGCAGAGCGAAAAAGGCTGGTGTAAGTGGTAGAAGTGTAAAGCTATTGCAGGAAATTTGGCTTTGTCTAAGCATTCTTCTCTACTTAACCTTTTAGATATGGTACACCACTATACTGGCTTCCGTGGAAAGCATCAACTTGAATGGTACGCCACTGTAGTGACGTTGGTAGATATCATGATTTTCGATACTGTAAAATCGTTAAAACCAAAAAAAAACATTGCAGATTTGTGCAGTGTGCAAACAAAATAATATAAGGCGAAGATCGTAGTACGAGTGAAGACGTCGTATCAATGTGAAGTCCGATGTGGGACTCTGCATCGTCCCTTGTTTTAAAATATATCAGACACAGATAAACTATTAATTATTATTATTTACATTTTTTCTTCGATTGGCTAATCTATCAAATGTAGCATATAATAATAATTCATTCATTTATTAAGTTTGTGGACGTCGTAATATAAAAATGTATAAAGAAATCATAATTTATTAATTTTTAACTGTATTTCTACGTAATATCGTATTGGAAATCATCATGAATAGTTTTTGTGCCATCCGCAAAACAGGCACACTGTCCCAGGCATACGCAGTTGCGGACAAGTACACATTACCTAAAAGGTTAATGTCATCCTTTGGGACAGGAACGGTTATTGTTGCGCAAATTCGTGCTTGCTGGTACAACAATCAATGCGGATCGCTACTGTGAGATGTTGAAGAACCTTTGGCATTTCAGAAACGAAGAGGAGCTAAAAGAAGAGGTTTTAAGGGGGGAAATACATATATCAGGTGTACCGGTATGAAGTGAGCGTTTTTTTGTGAAAACGAAACACCAATTTTGAATGGGAAAGTAAAAAAATTTTATTCAAAATACCGACCATTGCTTTCCACACATTTTGACCACCTTTCTGGCAATTTGTGGATACCACGCCAATAGAAATGTTCGCCTTTCGAAGCAAACCAATCGGACACCCAATTTTCGACTTCGTAGGAATCGAAGTACGCTCAGCCAATGCGTGTCCCATCAATGAAAACAAATGGTAGTCGGAATAGGCCAAGTCTGGTGAATACGGCGGGTGGGCTAGCAGCTCCCAGCCGAGTGCTTTGATTGTATCCTGAACCGGTTTTGCTTTGTATGCAGGTGCATTGTCGTATAACAAAATTACTTTGCCGTGTCTTCTGCCCCATTCTGGTCGTTTTTCGATCAATCATGGTTGATCGTTTGTTGTCTGTAACGATTAGTATTAACAGTTTCACCAGGTTTTAGAAGCTCATGATACACCACACCTTTCTGATCCCACCAAACAGAGCATTGGCTTCTTGCCGAATCGATCTGTTTTTGCAGTCGATGTTGATGGTTGTCTCGGATTAACCCACGATTTTTTCCGTTTAGGATTCTTAAAATAAATCCATTTCTCATCGCCAGTAACAATTTGATGCGAAACTGATTTTCTGTCGTGTCTTTGGAGTAAAATTTCACAAGTGTTTTTTCGGTTTTCCATCTGTCTTTCATTCAATTTATGTGGCACCCATTTTCACACTTTTGCATCTTTTCCACATCTTTTAAACGGTCAGAAATTGTTTGTTGTGCAACATTTAACATTGCTGCCATTTGCTTTTGACTCAAAGTATCATCTTCATTCAATATTGCTTGCAATTCGGCGTCTTCAAGCTTTCTTGGTGGTCTTCCACGTTCTTCATTTCTCACATCAAAATCATTATCTCTGAACCGTTGGAACCATCTTCTGCATGTTGCTTCTGATAGAGCATGATCACCATAAGCATTCGATGCGACTCCGCGGCACTTTTCTTTAAATGAAAACAAAAAATTAATGCTTTCCGCAAATCGTCACTTTCTGGTAAAAAATTCGACATTTTTAACCCGATGAAAAAATATGATGTTGTTTGTTCAATTACTTGATGTATATCAAATATGTTTGACAGATGTCATACCAACCAAACGAAAAAAAAATTAAGGCTCGTTTACAACAAATGTTCCCTACCGACACATTTGTATCTTAACGCTCACTTCATACTAGTACACCTGATAGACGCCTAAAAAATGCTTGATTTTCAGGAACTTTTCTAGAGAAGAAGGACTAGTATTAAATTATTTTGAAGTTTCTTATTTAGTTATACAAGCCTTAAACTAATAAAATATATTTTCTTTACTACGTGAGAAAATAAAATAGCCGACGTATCACCACGCCTTTCTGGCAGGCGTGAGTTTTCCGCTCCGTTGTATTTGTCCAAATCAAACCATTTAAAGAAATCCCTCATTTCTGTATGAACTTAAAAAAAAAAACGAAAAAAAGGTGAAAATTGAAAGAGTTATACACCTTTGAGTGAAGAGAAGATTCAACAGAGAAGTTCGTATTTCAACATTTTTTCACTTTTTTGTTATGAAAGAGTACTTTTTTTTGTGGTTTTTCAATCTGTTAAATAGTTTTCAAGTGATAGTTTACATTGGATTACATTGGAAGGGCAGACCCTTCACCACATTTTCCGACTCGTTTTACCCTGCTGTGATGGATAGTCGCGTTACGATAAAATCATGCGCATCACTTTCATAATGGACCATATATGTCCTGCATCGAACTGTCCATCAAAATCATGCTATTTCAACTGTTTTGAACCCTTTGCACGCCGCTGTCCACTCTCACGGGACATCGTAATTCTAGCATATGATTCGGATGTCCCTTCTCATGGGACAATAAGTTTTATTAGTGATTACGGGGAATTGAGTTATTTCAGCGCAACTTTTTGCGACATGCATGTTTCTCTGAAGTTTGCTTTTGAAATGGCATAAGAAGTCAAATCAAAATATATTAAAATTACTATGATATATACAAGAAATGTCAGCGGGTTTTGTATCAGACGAGAATGTGAGGGGCGTGCTCGCGACGGTCCGAGTATTTCTCGCCGCCACTTAAAAAGAGCGATAAGGGGATTTTGTAGAAGAAAGGTCGGTATGCGATCATAGCACGCACTGTATAGTGACATTTATAGGTACAAATAAACAAGTCGTGTTTCCTCCGTAAATCGCTAAAATGGTGAAGAACGTTATTTTTTGGGGGTTGGAAATGTGTGTCATTAACTCATACATAATGTATCACATGTCATAACAAACAGATAATGAAACGTCAATGACACACCACAAGTTTGTCAAGACACACATTGACCAGTTGAGGGGAGATTTTCGTGTATCGAGAACGGGTCCATGCACATCTTTTAAAGACACTAGATTAGACAATAAACTATATATTCCTGATGTGGGACAAAGAAAACGGGATTGCATAGTTTGTTCCAAAAGAAAAACACCTGGTGGCAGTCGTCAAACAACTTATTATTGCTAAACGTGCACTAATTAGCCTGCAATGCATATTGGGGAGTATTTTAAAATTGACCATACTGTACAAAATTATAAAAAATAAAATATTGATTTTTTTGCAAATATACATTTTTCGATTTCAACCTATTCATATAAGTCCAATATCATTATAATAAGTTACATAGTTCCAAAATTATACTAAATAATACGAGGGTCTGTAAATGCCCGTTTCTGTCGCAAAGTGGCGCTGAATAGCTGAACGCCAACGTCCAGAATGGTTCGGAGTGCAAAGGGTTACTCCAGAATTAAGGTGTTTTGGAGCTAATCGCTATACAGTAGAATTCAAATTTTCATTCGTGTTCTGCGTATGACCACTTAAACATCTCTGGAGTAATTCATTCTTGGATAAATCTTCATAAATTGCAAAAAACAATCATAAAA
Organism: Ampulex compressa; assembly: GCA_038496175.1. Taxonomy (NCBI): domain Eukaryota; kingdom Metazoa; phylum Arthropoda; class Insecta; order Hymenoptera; family Ampulicidae; genus Ampulex; species Ampulex compressa. Next base: position 73,557 of record JBCFXI010000875.1, read on the forward strand.
AAAACCAAATCCAAATTTCCTACAACTACATTTCTATCACGTGCACCAGCTGTCTTCGTCATCTGGGCGGTATTCGTCCTGTGGATTATAGCTCGCAGAGCACAAATTGTAATAAGTTGTAACGAATGCAATTACCTCCTTCAGGAAGGAGGAAAGGGATCAAGAGAAAAAGAAGGGAAACAACCAAAAGACCGCGTGAGAACGTTCAAGGGGGCTCAGAATATTCAACTAATAATCTAGCCATATATATTTTGAAAAAGGATTAGGAAGCAAATGCCTAGCCAACAAACCGTAGCTGTGGGTCACCGGTATCTTAGTCAAAAAACATCCTTGCGGGTAAATAGCGGGTGGCCACCAAGCGTTCTCGATAAGCAGAGCGGTGGATCCAACTCTCGAATAGTAACTAACAAAATATCCGCGATTAACAATTTTCCTGACTAGAAAGGGGATAGCCCAGGGAAGGGAATCCCGGTTATATAAGGGAGCATATTTCGGAGCGCGAACAGACACTAACAGACATAGACTCAGCTCGGGAACCAGTAGATTTCGGTAACACTTCTCGATCTCTCTCTCTCTCCGATCCCTATATTCAGTAAGATCTATATAGTTTTACATATATATATTTTTGTTAAACTCATTTTAACTTGCAATTCTATCCAACGAGTCTCTAGGGACACAGAAACTTAAGATATTCTTAAGTTTTCTGAGGCGCATTCACTTGCGTATCGAAATCTTTTGAATATCGAAAGGACTTGGAATTTTAAAACAATCCCGGACAATCTGAGGCGCATTCACTTGCGTATCGGCGGCCCCCAACCGTTTCAGTCGGCGGTTTGATGAGTAAACGTGATAGACGAAAAGCGCGTGCCGGACAAAATTCCAAGGTTAGACATTTTTATACGAAACTCGAGAAAACAATAAAAACCTTTGTTACTAAAGAGACCTCGGCAGTGTTGAAGAAACCAATAAATCTCCTACATCCACTCCGGTACCTTTCCTCGAACAAGCGCATCCCTACGGTGGTTTTGTGTAAGAATTCACCTCGTCCCTCGAGAAATTCGCTCAAAGATAGTAAATAATTTGCCTCATCCCAGGGGAGTGTCGCGTAGGCACGTTGCTCCCGAAAAAACGCGAATCTTTGTAATATGAATTAATATAAAAATCGGTCCCGACGGTAGATCGTGAGAAAGTGGCCATAATGTTGTTCTTCGTGTCTTCAACATTCTTCACATTTCTTCGAATAGCTAAATCGTAGTAAGTAATTAGTTTTTGTATTGTAGTATCCGTCAATCTGCTCTTTTCACCGAGTTTATGCGCTTTCTTTATACGAGGGTTCTCCGTAAAATAAGGTTCCCGATCATTTTTCACAACGAAAAACATGTTTATTGGCATTGAATAATACATTTTTGGAAAGCTTAGATTTTCCCCTATTTTTTAACATAATCGCCGTTAAAATCAATGCACTTTTGCATGCGGTGTACCATTTTCTTTATGTCTGAATCTAGAACTGTCCTGCTGCACCGTGAAGGTAGCGTAAGGGAGCAAATACACGCAACTATCCAAGAATATGACCTCAAAGGCTCAAAATGAATTTCGAAAAATGGAGGAAGCTAGAGCCCCCGAGATTGACGTATCCCTCGAGCGGCGTTGAGGCCGTAAAGCGCGCAGCAGATACAGACTCGCGCTTGCCGCAGAATTCCTTAAATGTTATTATTGTATCACCTGTTTTATAATGTTTGAAGATAAGACGAAAGAAGAGTTTAGAATTCCCAAAAGTAAAAACCGAGTGTATCGGCCACGTCGAGAAGAGAATGAGCACTCGGTTTCGAAATATAAAGAAAGCGCATAAGCTCGATGGAAAGGACAGATTGACGGATAGTTTGATACAAATACTAACCACTTAGTACGTCTTAGCTGTTGGAAGCAATGTGGAGAATGTTGAAGACACGAAAAACGACATTATGGCCACTCATTCCCATTTGTGCTCTACGAACGAAAATCCACAGCATGAATACTGCCCGGAGAGCGAATATTGCGAGAAATTTGGATTTGTTTGAGTACCCTCCACCACTGAATTTAACAGTGTAGAAACATATTCTTTTAATTTATGAAGATTTATCAAAGAATGAATTACTCCAGAGATGCTTAGGTGGTCATACGTAGAACACGAATGAAAGTTTGATTTATCGTATGTTCGATACACCTCAATTCTGGGTTAAAAACAATTGAAAAAGTATCGTATGTTTTTGCTGAACTGTTCAATGAACGATACACTTCCATTTTACAAAGTATGCAGGAGTTACAAATAATTATTGGAAATCAGTGTACGAAGTACGCTGATATGATCCACACATATGTACGCTGATATGGCCCCCGCTTGATTCGACAAAGTCGACGCAGCACTTTAGTCATCAAGGAGCCTCGTAAATTAGACAGAAAGCTACAAATTGAGCAAAATGAGTTGTGCGAGGAAGCTGAAGGCCTATTATATGGTCCTGGAATCGATGATTAGTCGGTATGATATAGATATCATACACTTTTCACTTCTCAAATCTTTAAACGCGTTTTTCTCAAAACTACATTTCTGAAATTGGCGTAAACTAACACTTGAAAACTATTTAACGGATTTTAATGAAACTTTAATCGTGACTGTATAACATTATTACCTTCTATATAAACCTATTGATTTTGAAAATTGCTAATGGAAAAAGTTTTTTTTCGTAGCACAAAAAGTGAAAAAATGACGTTAAAATACGAACTTTTCTGTTCAAAGATGTTACAACTCTTCCAATTTTCAACTTTTTTTCGTCTTTTTAGGTTTATATAGGAGCAACGGATGTTAGCAATACAATTTTTTTAAACGATTTGATTTAGACAAATCACGCTAATTTGCAATCCGCGCGCGGTCCCGCTAAAAAGACGTAGTGCTATGTCGACCATTTTATTTTATCATGCAACAAAAAAAATATATTTTATTAGTTTAAGATATATACAACTGAATACCAAGCTTCGAAAAAATTTAATACTAGTTCATCTTTTCTAAAAAAAAATCCTGAGAATCATGTATTTTTTAGGCATTTATGTGTATTTCCCGCTTTAATGTATATTATGGGTAAATAGACGGTAAACGAAATATAAAAAATCAGTGGTGATAGAGATAAAAAGCTGTGCTATGTTTGATCAAGATATACATGATTGAAAACAAACGTTATGTGCCTACAGTCACCGTTTGTATTAAAAGGAATAAACAGGCTGAATTTGCCTTGCAAAAGGGTGAAAAATTCGTAGTGTAAAACCTATAGTGCGTTCTGCAAGTTCTGGAAAAAGTCAGAAACTTGGCGGAGAAAACGGAAGGTTTCTCCGTTTCGACCCGCAATGTATTCGGAACGAAGTATCCTTGAGGCTCATTACCAAGAAGCTCCTTGGTTCTAATTCGGTCAATTTGCTCGCCTTTGTTTTTTTCCTACGCAACCCACCGCCAATTCAGTGATAAACACGTCTGAGCGAGTTCTCTCTGTTCGCAATATGTTCCTTTCCCAACCACCAAAAGATTGTAGACGGATAGAACGAGGTTTTACTAATTAACGTAAAGATGTTTAATAGATGACACTATAAGAAAATGTCGCATTAAGAAAACATCACGAAATTCTTTTGCGGTTAAGTTCTTCAAGTTGTACATATATTTTGTTGCTCACTGTAAAACATCGATGGAATGAAAAAAGTCGTTCTATAATAGAATTCGTAGGACGTTATATCAATTATATGAAAAGTTGTTTAATTGCTAATCAATATTTATATCGGTTTTTTTTTTAAGTTTTTTCCTTTTATCACTGTACATAGTTCTTGTATGTCTATGTTCTTGTCTTCTTGACGATAATATATGTTACGTTCTACTGTTTTTTAATCAGTTATATTTTAAATATAAGAATAAGTTTTGTTCTCACAGTTCTGGAGGATATTTATCCCAACAATCGTTATCCGACACAAGGTATTACTTTGCTTCGAAAAATACATATACAAAGCTTCGAAGAACTTCGCATACTTCGATGAAAACATATCATACAAAATAGAAATAGTAATTATGATACATTATTATAAAAAATAAATAAACTATTTATTTTTAACAAAAGATAAAAACACTCTTGATAAATGCATTTTAGAAAGTGTATATTATGATGCGATGAGGTAATTCATCAGATACTTCAAAATGTGTTATGAAAAGTGTATATTTTAAAAGGTTATAGCAGTTTTTTATAATGTAACCCGATTGAAATAAAATACGTAAAATCTTTTCGTACCCACGTGAAATGTGTCTATAAATGTCCCGATGCCACAGTATTAAGTTACTATTACTATTCTTGAAAATACATTTTTTTTATTCGTAGGTTTTGTGAAATTATTTCCAATGTTTTCTAGTAATAGCGAGGATTATGATACCCTTGTAAGTTTTTCTTAATGTAATTAAGTGCCAAGTTAATCGCAGCTTCCTTTCTTTGACGCACAGATAACGCAGAGAAAAACCACAGAGAACGATGGGGTGTCCGTCGCAGTGTGCCAAATACTTTCTATGCCTCTTCAACTTCATGTTTTTCGTAAGTGTCTTTCGATAGAAACTTATTTTAGGAGTATAACATAGAAACATTGGTCAACCGTACATGAACCCACAGTCTACGCCGATAACTTTTTTCAGTCACTTATGAGCTGTTATATTTGAAAGTGGCATTAATTTATTTTTCTTAATTTCGTGATATAGGAAGTATTGTATTTTACAATATTTTAAAGAAGTGTTAACTTGTAATCAATTTATATTGCGTTCCCGACATTCCAGATATATAAAATTGAATGATAGTCATCAAAATTATGAATTAAGCAAAAGTAAAAGTGTTTTTGTAACTGAAATGGATTTACGCCACTTTCATTTATAATGAAATTTGAAAAACACAAATAATGACAATTTTTTATTTATGTAAATGTAGTATCTTTTTCTCAAATATAGTTTTTTTTTTTATGTAATACTCACTGTTAATGCGAATCATAAATATATTTTTTTATTAAAACCTATTTTTAAGATTACAAAAACCTAAACTATCGTATGAAAACAATTTGTATTAACTATAATATTGATAATATTCATTTGTCCTTGTTTATTCAATGTCTCAAAATATTCATGGCGTACAATAGCTATATAGAGTAATAAACTAATTATATAATATGTTATAGCAACGTAATTGACCAATATGTTGGACGAAATCTGCTGACGTAGTAATTTATCTCGACGTCATGACTTTAGTTAGGTTCCCAAACAAAGGAGTAGCACATCTACACATGTGTTAGCTTTTTTAAGAAGTCCTCTATCCTGTGCTCTAGAATTTTTATAAAAATTCCTCAAATTTTTTATGGTGCATTTTCGAAAACAATCCAACATTTGTTAGAGCAGCTTCTTTAATAAATATTTATTATACATTTAAACAGGGCCGTTGTCGGGGGGCGAATATAGTGGTTGCGCCCCCTCCCCTTGAAATATAAAAAATCCTGGAATACAAATAAAACTTTTATACAGATATGTTAGTATAACCTATTCCTGACATTCTGGCTACTTTTTATTCATTAATGGAATAATATTAGGACCTTGAATAAGTTCTCGCTATTCCTTTGCGAAAATGAATGCTTTATTTCAAGTGCGTCGTAAAAAATATGTCTTACACAAGTGTTCTTATGTGTCTTAATACATTAAGGACCGCTCACGAGTTTTCTCGTGTTGTGCGTCCCGTCTATTACGGATGGATCACGAAATAACCCGTGTTTTCTACATACTTTAGATGTCACCTACTTTGATACATTGTATCTACTTTGTGTATTTAAATATTTACATCAATAGTCAATATATTAAACTTAATCCTTGGTCTGCCAAGAATCTAACAAGGAGTTTTCCTAAAAACGTGCGATCCCAAGCGTGTGTCTTACAGATTTCTTTGCGGTGTTGAATCTGTTAACTTGTGGTAAAAAAGAACACGTCTTTGGAGGCTATCCAAGAATTATCCATTTTTTGGTAACTTCATAAGAATGGAAGCGCTGCTTAGCCAGGCCATGTGCCATCGAATGGAATAAGTGATCATTGAAAGAGGCTATGTCCGGTGAATACGAGTGGGGCAGGACGTTCTATTTATGCATTTCTAAATAGGTTTTCACCGGCTTTACAACATGTGACCGTTTTGCAATATTTTTAGAACTAAGAAAAAGAAATGTTGTCTACACTGTGGAGAAATAACATACACTGGTTCAGGCTTTCCAATAGTACTTCCTTGTACAATATATGCATTACCATCTAAAATTACATGCACATAGTCCTCGTAATACCATCTGTTAGGAAACAGTGCGAACGTATTCAAGGTCCTAATAATATAATTATGACTATTCTTTATTGATTTAAATTTAACAAAGATGTAAATCAATTACTTGTGTTGAAGTATTAGTCCGTAATTCGAGTGTTAAACACACACGGGGTATATTTGAGTACGGATTTTTCTGCATCATGTATTCTCAGGATATCTCTCATTCGTTTCCATTGATTTTTTACTACTTTTGAGGGAGAAAAGAATGAGGACAGAAAGCACAAGTTCGAGATCTCCGAACCGTAACCAAGAAGTACGTTTGCTTTTTGTACGTTTTCCAGATCGCTGGTGGGGCCGCATTGATGGTCGGCATTTGGCTTTTCGCTGACAGGAGCTCTTTCACGAACCTTGTCGGTAAACTGGACGAAACAGACCTTCTGGTGAGTGTGATTTGACGCATCCTTGCTTTGCTCTTACTCAAGCTGACATGAATTTGAGCGAATGATATATGCAAGCATATGATGCACGTATCAATGGTTTATGAGTACGTCATATACTCGTATAGAACATTTATCAAATTTCTGGTGAGTGTTCTGACCGATGTTCTGGTAATGGTGGCCCTGGAGTACAAAAGAATGGAATTATCGTCGATGTAACTGAACAGAGAATGGATGCCGATAAAATCGGCAAATGTAATTGTGGTTAATTGTTCATAAGATGATTGGGTGGTTGCTATAGCACGGTGCGTGGGAGGATTACAGTGTTACTGCACCGACAAGTTACTGCCCCCGTCCATATTTTCAACCTATTTGTCAGTCAACTTATAGAAATTTATACGTAAAAGTAGAGGGTAAAGGCAGCAGTAGTTGATCAATTAAAACAAATTTTTAACAGAAATAGTGGTAACTTCTTCAATTTTTATTAAATAGTGAATCGTGAAGCGTGAAGATATTCTTTGAACTTTCGACATTATATAAGAAAGCATATTTTTTTTCGAAAAGTTACGTTACACAAAAACAGTAATCATTAATGGAAAGTCAACCACTACTTCAGCAGTTGACCCTTTGTGAAGCTTAAAAAAATCAGTAATTGACCTTCTGTTTGTCAGTAATTGACCATTTATATTAGAACCAAAATCAATAAAAGCTATCACTTTAACATCGTTTATTTACAATAATCAAGAGAAATAACAAATAAAGGGGCAAATACAAGTGAAACAAAGTTAATTTCTGAAAGCTAGTAAAAACTAAGTTAATTATATAATTCCATGATGAATCTAATTCGGGTATTGAATACATATTTCGCGTTTTGCTGATTTTAATAGGGTCATTAATATGAAATATTATATTTTCCCATTTATGATCTAATATATCAGCGATTTTGTGTAATTTAACATTTTCAATCGCTGCCTTCATCCTTTCTTCAGAATAATTTCTAAAAGCGCCCTTGATAGGTGGCATCTTCAGTTCAGTAGTTTAATAATCTATAAAATTATTGCATATGTAAGTATATCTTACTACTTTATTGATTTTAATAATATATAATGATTTAGGATAGTGTAATCTAAATGATGTCAATAATTGACTGTAGGTCAAGTTAGAAGTTGACCACGTAGTCATCTTTTAAAACACATTATACTATAAAAGTAAGCATTCTATTACTTGTTTCTAATGAAGTTATATGTAAAATACATATAATATAAATAGTACATAAATTTGATTAGTTTGTATTAGTGGTTGACCACGTATGTCAACTTTTAGATGTAATCGGAATGATACAATTTGTAAGTAGGTGCGGTCAATTAAGTTTTTGATATAGGAATGAGAAAAATAGTATGTTCGGTGAATGTAAAATTTAATAGCAATTAAAACAGTGGAAGTTTCGAGCAGGAAAAATCAAAAGTTGAGAAATTACTTATCTAAGATAGGAGAAACTACCGTATCTAAGCAACAATAGACGAGTATCGCGCCCGCAGATACCGTAACACACCTAGCGCGGCTGTTTCGAAACACCATTATTTAGAAAAAGCTTATTTTTCAGGTTTAAGTAAAAAATAAAAACTAAAAAGCTTCTAAGTAAAAAGTAAAAACTTGTGACACGTGGTCAATGACTGGTCTTCTATATATGTATTAAAGGTCTATCTTACATATGTATTCAAAATTGGCGTATTTGTATGTGTATGGTAAATGTTTGTTCGTAAATATTTGAAAAATTCCTCTCTGTACGCAGCACATCACGGATCCGACAAACCATGATTATAATATAATATATCTTTAGGTATGTATGTACACACTGAATCCAAAATTTATTCCATGACCCCTGAAGGGAAGTAAGGAGAAGTTGAAATACGACCGTGGCGGTGTCAGGCGGTTGAGGCCAATTGGTCCAGAATTATAGACTTTGTGATTGACCAGTGCGCTATTTACAAACTGCGCAAAAATGTATAATGATGGTTGTTACGATGCACGTTGATATATTTAATTGTATTATTTATAGACACCTGCAAACAAAACATTATAAAACATAATATAAATGATTGCTGGTCCAAGAAGGTGGAAGAAAAAGAAAACATTTTAAAAAATTGAAAAAATGTCCTTCGAAAAGAAACTTTTGCATCAGAATTATTACGTATAATGATTTCGTAACATTTCTCGATTAAAAAAATTACATCAAGTAGTTGTGCGAGGACTGATTAATAATTATTTCTTTTCAGAGCTATAATGCATTTTTTCAAAGTTGTAAAATGATTGTTTTCAGTGTTATGTCACGGTTCTTGACTGGACTACCATTTATTTTACATTGGAACAATTTGTTAAGCAATTAATATTACATAATCGTTATATGTAACAATTCTCATGCAAAATTTTCTTCTTGAAGGAAATTTTTTCAATTCTAAAAGATAATTCGTTCTTTTTCCACCTTCTTGGACTAGCAATAAGTTATATTAGATTGTATATTATTGTATTTCCACGTTTCTATGAATAATACAATTAAACATGTCAATGTGTTTTGTAACAACTATGATTATACACACCGAATCAATAATTTGTTCCACGACCCCTGAAAGGGGGTAAGGAGAAGCTGGAATGCGATCGTGGAGGTGCCAAGTGGCAGGGACAGCTTAGATTTGGTCTACGCTTGTCATGCGCGCGATTTACAAACTACGCAGAAACTTATCACCATGTTCGGTGTAATACATATTGATATATATTGTTGCATTGTTCATAGAAACTGGAGAATATGATACAACGAAACTTAATATAACGTAACTGGCAATATAAGGACATGGAGAAAGAGGGTATTAGCTTAAACATTGAAAAAATGTCCTTCGAGAAAAAACTTTTGCATCTTAGTTGCTTTGTCGAAGCAACTGATTTTAGGAAGACATACGAAGACCCGCTAAGTGTGTTCTCGTTCCATAAGGTACGCGAATTAATCCCTGGTACGTGTTTGGGCGTCGTGGGAACGCTCGAACTTTGGATTGCCGAACCCACACACGTTGGCCGAATATTCAACAGTAGGCTGATCCTGGGTCTTATTCCGCAACGTAGAAGTCGTATCCCAGGAGCTGGATGCTCAGGGCTCACGTACTCCACCGAATTCTTCTAAGTTTCCTTGAGCGACCCAAGCGTTGCGCCTGCCTTTTGTTGTTCTTGGTTTCAAAGTAAAACCAAAGGGCATGCGGCAAGGCGCAGTCATCAGTTGTCTCATTCTCAAGGCACGTTAAAAATGAATTACTTATCTCGATCTTAAGGATCCGGACTGAGCCGGATTCGAACAAGTCGCCAGGCAGAAGTTAATGGGAGGGGGGGGGGGCATAATGGCGTTTATCTACGCATTTATTATTACGAGGAGCTACGGTGGTGCAGTGGATATGGGCTCAGACTGCCACGCGGCAGACCCGGGTTCGAATCCCGCCCATCACCTCTAGTTTTTCTATGTGATATGTATACCGTAGCTCTGGTGGTTCGGAACCAACCTTAAACGGTAGGTCCTAGGCCAAATGATTTTAGCAGTCGGTGCCGAAAAATGAATTACAAGAAAAAATGTATTGTTACACCGTGCAATAGCGTACATCTACGCATTTTGTGTTATACCGCGCGCTGCGTTCATTTTTCAAGAGCTGCAGCTCTTAATTGACTACAAGACGCGTCTTAATAGAAATACCAATTATCTTTATATCGTGGGAGATAAATCTTGACGTTTTATTATTATTAGCATTACACGCGTGGCGTCAAGCGCATTGCATCAAAGAAAGAAGCTACACTACGTGCATTTGTTACATTTCAAAATTATATTAAATAACTCTTATTGTTATTTTCTATACACGTGTCTTGCCTGCGCTTTTATTCACATTTCGTCTAAACCTGCCACCGCATCCAAAGCTCGGGGGCCTGAGCGTATAGTAAAACAATCAACTTTCTAAACATATCCCAATACGCCCGACTCCTCCAAGAAGGCCCATTGGTTGGTTACAGTATGTACGTATGTACGTATGTACGTATATATGTATGTATGTATGTATGTATGTATGTATGTATTTTACAATTTCCCCCTTCAGAATACAGTTTTTTACATTCCTTAATACTATCTCTCCACGTTGCTTCCTTGTTATTTTTAACACGTTGAGCATAGCGCCGGTACCTGCGGACCGACAGTGAACTTTCCATTTGGCCGACGTCGGTCCCTGGACTTAACAGGATTAAAGGTAAAAAGTAAATGTAGACATTTTAATAAAATTTACTAAAACACTCTAAAGAAAAATGTGGCTTGAATTTACGCATATTACAAAACGTGACAAATTTTTGATAACATTTTTGGCTATCCTGCGTCCATGTAGTTTTGAATTGATATCATAACATCCTGGACAATATTTTCGGTTTGTATGTACGCTTCCTTCCTTTTTGAGTAACTTATAAATTCATTTTAACTTCGATTGGAATTTCCTCATCTAGATGCATCTCCAGTGCGTGAAGTCACTTGCTTTGAAGCCGCGGATCACTCTGTATCATCGTATCGCTTGAGCGCTCGCTCGCTTCCGGCTGAACGGAGAGGACAGCAATTTCGGCGCCGCGCTCAACGTGTTAACTACTCTTACTCTATTTTAACTTCTTTTCTTATAATTATATCCTGCCCTTATGGCTCCCTCCCCTCCCTTCTCTGTCCTCATCTTCTCCTCTCTCTCCTGGACTTTCGTTTCCTCTTGCTTGATCCATCTCATTTCTCCCTTTTTTCTCTCTCCTTCCCCCTGTGACAGGAATTTGGGTTGATGCAATCACTGGACACTGTTTGCCATAATTATGTCTATATTATATTAAGTTTCTGTTGGTTTTACAGATGTGCGAAGTAAAACAAACATGCGATGCACAGGCATAGCGCGGTACAGCCCGACATGAGAGCGAAGTAGAAAAAAAACTATTTATGTGGCGCCCTCAAAACGTCGTGTGCTCTTTTCTAACTATAAACTATTCTAGAGATCTTTTCGATTCACATATATTTTTCACACTCCCACTATCGATAAGATCTCTATTAACTAATAATAGAATTTAGGTATAACATTTGTATACACCTATCGTGTTTATATTTGGTCAACGATTTTGTAAATATATCGGCAAGCATCGAGTCAGTCTGTAAATAATGAATTACAATTTCCTTGTTGTCAACTAACTTGCGTGTAAAATAAAAATTGATGTCGATATGCTTACTCCGCTTATGAAATACAGCGGTTTTTGATCATTCAATCGCACTGTGATCATCGCAATACACGTTAATTGTAGGTGTCACGTATTTTTCGAAACCCATGTGAATTAACAGTCGTTTGAGGTAGGCTATTTCTCGTGAAATCTCTGATAATGCCGCGTATTTTGCTTCCGTTGTCGATAAGGCTACAGACGCTTGCTTTCTCGATTTTCAACTAATTGGGCCCGTAGCCAACATTAACCCTTTCCGGACGAGTGGCGGATATATCTGCCCAAGCCTTTTTACCGTTGCGGACGAGTGTCGGATATATTCGCTTAATTCTCGCACTGCGGCTGGCGTACGTCTGTCGCCGTTTTCGATAAGATACGCATGGGTATACTAGCCTAAGATTTCAAGTTGTCTCTGAATGAAATTAGGCTTTTGAACGATGAAGTCTTATCTTCCGTATAATGTAAACTTACGATGCAAAGCGCGCAGCGTGAATATTTTCTTTACTGCGCGCTCCAATACCCCCCGTCCACAGCGACGCTCGCCCATCGAGCGGCTCCGTCCTGAAACGGTTAAAATGTTTCCCGAACACTTGCAATCATCAATGTCTCCGGCCCAGTCTGAATCGGAGTATGCTCTCAAGCGTTCTTCGTCCTTAGTGTATGTGATTCCATAGTTGCCTTTAAGTAGCGTTGTACTCGCTTCGCGATAAGCCAATGACTTCTTCCTGGGTCTGTACAGAATTGACTTAACGTGGCAGCTGCGAATGATATATCAGGACGTGTGTCATTCACCAAATATATTAGCCCTCCAATTAGCCCCCTATAAGGTCGATTCTTTATTTCTTGCCTCTCTTCTTCTGTTGATGGACTTGCTTCCTTGGTAACTTTCAAGTTTGGTTCGATGGGTGTGGAAGCCGCTTTAGCCTGCTCCATATCAAACTTTGCGATTAAATCTTCAACGTATTTCTTCTGCGAAAGACATATTCTTCCGGTTGCACCTTCGCATTGTATACTTATTCCAAGAATGTTATTTATTTGGCTAAGGCCGACCATCTTGAACATCAATTTCATCTTTTATTTAACATTTTCTAATTTATTCAACCTTTTCGAGGCTAAAATTAAGTCATCCGTGTTTCATTTTCGCCAATTACATAGACGCATGGATCTGCCGGTATACGCCTATCGCCGATTTCTATTATATAATTGTCGAGCTTTTTGTACCACTCTCGACCTGACTGCTTTAGGCCGTACAATGGTTTGAGCAACTTACAAACTTTTTCTTCGTGTCCACGTTTAACAAACATCTCGGGCTACTCCATGTATATCTCCTCGTTCAATTCTCTTTGAACATATGCTGAGACCACATCCATTTGATGCACATGCATCTCTTTATTTGTGGAAGCGGCAAGTAACGTACGAATTGTTTCATATCTCGCCACAGGGGCAAACACCTCTTCATAGTCTATTCGCCATTCCTGGGTGTTTCCCCTAGCCACTAGTTGCGCTTTATACTTCTTGATTTCGTTGTCTTGAATGGCTTTGGTCTTAAATACCCATCGTTTGGTCAAAATCTTCTTATCTGCTGGCCTGGGTACAAGAATCCATATTTTATTTTCTTATAGGGTGTTGTACCCTTTCTTCATGGTTACTAGTCACGGTTCCTTGTCATCTCGCTTCAACATATGTGGTATGGACCCTGGATCTGGGTGTCGATCGTCTTTGCATTGATAAATCTTTTGCGGTCTTCTCGGTTTACCTGTTTTATCAATCCTAGGGCGACCTGGCCCACGGTGTGACTCATTATTTTCTAATTCTGTTATTTGGTTATCTGGCGTATCGTCCATAGATTGGTCCTCTGTATTTTCTTGGTGCCTTTCTCGTGAATCTTCTCTTACTTCATTCTCAATATCTTTATTACATGCCTCTTTATGTGACATTTCAATGAAAGTATTGGGCGCGGCAAATGCTTTTCCTGTTGAGCATTTTGAAGGGAACTCGATCCTTTCGAAGAACTTTACATCTTGTGCTTTTATGACGGTCTTCGTTCCCGGTTTCCACAGTCGATGTGCCTTGGACTCTTCGGAGTAACCCACCAGCAAGTACTCATCGCCTTTTGGTTGGAATTTCCTTCCTCTTTGATTCTTGTTTAATGCGATTGTTTTACTTCTAATCCTTCGAAAAAAACCCACGTACGGCTTTCGTTGCGTCCATGCTTCAAACGGCGTAATCCCTTTGAGGCACTTTGTAGCACATCTATTGCTCAGGTAAGCTGCGGTGTTTACCACCTCGGCCCATAAGGAATCAGGGAGACCTGCTTGCAGCATTATGCACCTGGCTATTTCTCCTTCTCCTTTAAGGAAATTGATGAAATCATTGGATAAATATTCCCTCGCGTTATGTGTACGGAGTTTCTTTATTCGTTGGCGGGTTTGATTTTCTACTTTTCCCTTGTAGTCCTTAAATGCTTGAAATGTGTCTGATTTATTTCGGAGCATGACGACTTTTGTATATCTGGAGCAATCATCGATGAATGTAATAAAATACTTTGCACCGCCTATCGACTCGGTGCTCATTGGTCCGCAAATATCTGAATGCACTAACCCTAAGACGCTTATCTCGCGACTTGACGATGGTTTGAACGGTTTCAGATGAATTTTGCATTTTGCGCATACTTCACAGTTTATTTCATTAATTTTTGATGCAAGATTCATACCTAGTACCATATCTTGGGCCTTTATTGATTTTAAATCTCTAATATTAAGGTGTCCGTACCGCTGATGCCATTTTATTAAGTCGACTTCGTCTTTTTCATTGACAAACACTGCCTGTTCCCTTCTTTCGCTGACAACATATAATTAGTTGCATTTTGACGCTGTAAAAACTACAGAACCGTCATGTCGAATTTAACCATATAACCGTTATCGATAACACTCGATACTGACAAAAGGTTAATTCATAATTCTGGAACGTATAGCGCGTTTTTTAATTTTGCCAGGTTAGTTATCTGTCGATTTGAGTTCGCATCTAACTTTATATCACCATTACCGCCTGACTTTACGAAGTGTTTCGAAGCTGTATGTACTTTTATTTGTTCATCGTTTCTTATTGTCGCGAAAGCACGCTTGCCGTTACGCGTATGCCGGGTCGCGCCACTATTCAGGTACCAAATATTCGATTTATTAATAATTTCGGTATTACACGCAATTATAGTCATCGCATCGGTCGCGTTATTGGGTTCGTTACGTTTCTGTTTCACTTTATAGGATCGGCTCATGTGCCGGCTTTTACCACAATTAAAACATTTTCCGCTAAATTTATTTACGCTTGCTTTCATATAACTGTCATTTGATTTTGCATTTGGCCGTTTTGACCATTCGAGACGTCCTTTCGTCAGTAATGCGTTATTGTTACTATGATCTTCTCTAGTTTTCGCGACGCGATCGTTCTACCTAGCTTCTTCCTCAATAAGCTTTATTTTTAAGTTTTCAAGTGTCGGTATTTCGACACGTGATTTTATCGCTACACTAAAATTTTCGTACTCGGCCGGTAATGAGCCTAACAACATTATCGATAGCAACTCATCTGGTATTTCGATTCCCGCTTCTTCAAGCTGTTCGGCCTTCCGCGTGAAGTCGGTGACGTATTGCGTCATTGTGATGCTCGGCTTCTTTTCCATCCTCTGCAACTGCTTGTACAGGGCTGCTTTCCTCAGGGGGCCTGGTGATTCAAACACCGTTTTGAGTCCGTCCCATGCTTCCTTCGACGTTATAGCCTTCTTAACGTAGTTAAGCTGGCTGTGCGTTATACTTAGGTTTATTAGTGCTAATGCTTTCGAATCATACCTTATCCATTCTACTGCGTCTGTTGCCGGTTTTATTTCCGTGTCTTCAGCGTATTTCCACAGGTCGTTGAATACCAATACGCTCGTCATTTGTACTTTTCATAGCTCATAATTAGTCTCCGTCAATTTTTAAACGTTTGCGAGAATCGACGCTTTAGCCATTTTTACGTGTGTCCTTCCTTGAGCACTTAATTTACTTCTCGGCGCAGTGTGCGATTCCTGAGCCCATAAGCTGACAGGAATTTGGGTTGATGCAATCATTGGACACTGTTTCCCATAATTATGTCTATATCATATTAAGTTTGTGTTGGTTTTACAGATGTGCGAAGTAAAACAAACATGCGATGCACAGGCACAGCGCGGTACAGCCCGACATGAGAGCGAAGTAGAAAAAAAACTGTTTATGTGACGCCCTCAAAACTTCGTGTGCTCTTTTCTAACTATAAACTATTCTAGAGATCTTTTCGATTCACATATATTTCTCATACCCTGTATTCCTCCACCACCCTCATCCAATATCCCATATCGCTCTCTCTCGTCTGCCCCCCCCCCCCCCCCTTCACACCACAGTCAGGGGCATATAGTCTGAGTCGACCTTGCCCCTACCATCAACTCCCGCACGTCCTCTCCACTCATCCATTAGCGAAGCCAATCACCGACCTCCCTCTTCCGCCTATGTACACAAGGATCCATTCATTTGTTCTGCCATCCCTGAAAGGGGGCAAGGAGAAAATGGAATGCGACTGTGGAACTCCTAAGCAGTAGGAACCCGCTGGACCTGGGTTATTGATTCTTCAATAGACATACGCGCTATTAAAGAATAACGCAGAAACATATTGTTGCGTCTGGGGGTGCTCGTCCTTGATTCCATATTGGACGTAATATTTAACACGTAACACAAACGTAACGTTTAACTCAATGAACCGTTTATTCTTATAATCTGAGAACAGGGTAAAACACGTCCGATCGCTTCCGCGCTTCTGAGATATTCTCTTCTGAGCAACAACATTCTGCTGTTCTTGATCGTCGAGGCATTCGCAGGGGTGGACCCTCTTTACTCTAGGTTCGGGTCGCAACAATGCTCCCCCCTTTGACAAACCGTTCGTTTCGAACGAGTCTTGATTCACTAGCGTTGAATTACATTGCTGGATGATGAATTTGGCCGAGCAATTCCTCTTCCGGGTACCTCCGTTAGGAAGAGGAAGAGGCAAGGTCTGAATCCCCTTCAGGTGGCCCTCCTCTGTGGCTACGTCCCGGCATTCGCCCTTCGTCTCGAGGGAGAACTACCCGGAAAACCCCGAGCGAGACGCCGGTATGCTCATCGTATCCTTTGGCGTTTGCTACGGTTCACTTCTCCAGACCGAGAAGTTCTTCACCACCCCCCTCATTCAATGCGCCTTCTCAGCATCACCCCGAAGAACAGCCGATGCACACCCAGCACCGAAACACGTCAAGCGAGGTAGTCGTCGTCCAACTTGCAAAACTTACTCTGAAAGGACTGAAAGAGGCAAAGCAACCGTCCAACACATTGAAAACTTAACGCGGTAGCTCGACTCTAAACTCGCTTTGCGCACGTACTACTCTTTCCCTGCCCAGGGTCAGAGGCAGGACCCGCTCGGTGGCAACCCGACATCTCCAAAGACCTTACTTCAGGTCTGAAGGCAAAGATCACCACCGAAAACTGCCACGCAAACATGTCTCGCAGGCCGGTGTCCGAGGATAAACCTGACAGGGTCTGACTTCTCTGTCCGGACAGCGAAAGGGGCATCATCCTCATGCGCACATCCTACTTATGCCGCTATATTTAAACTTTCATTCAGATTTGAATAATCGGGCATACAGTAGAGGTCTAAACTACGCGAATTCAATCCTTTCAGTACAATGTATGATAAAATTAAACACAAAAACACTTAACTACTCTTCCGGAAACGAGCCAAGCCATTCACGTGAACGATTTTTGGTCTCACGCTCGGCGAACGGACCACTCTATAAATTAAATCGTTCAAACGAGTCTTGACTACATAAGGCCCTTCCCAAGAAGTTTGGAGCTTAGGGCATCTATCCTTTGTACGGCGAGGATTATACAGTCAATCTTTTTCTCCAGGTTCGAAGGTCAATTCCCTTGCAGTGGTGTCGTACCATGACTTCATTCGATCACTGCATACCTTCGTTCGGCCTCGAACAAATTCGTGAAGCGCTACAAGTTTCTTCCTGGTACCTTCGACATAGTCGCTTTCTGGGACTCTTTAGGGATCTTTGCCTCGCACCAAATCTAACGGTAAACGGAGGTTTCGACCCATTAAAACCATGGCAGGAGTGTACTGTGTCACCTCATGCTGCGATAGGAGCATCCGTACGCTAGGAGAAACATTGGGATCCAATCGTCCCAATCTTTCTGGTTAGCTGCAACAAACTGCGTCAGATATTCTAGCAGTGTACGAATCATCCGTTCCACAAGCCCATCCGACTGAGTGTGTAATGGAGTTGTCTTTGTCTTCCTGACTCCAAGAATGTTTGCCAATTCTCTGAAGATACGGAACTTCGTGCCTACTAACAACACCACGTACCAAAGCCCTGGCTATCGTCACCGCCTTCCGGTTTGGCATCGGGATAATTTTCGATTACTTGGAAAAATAATCCACCACAACCAGCGCATACCTGTTCCCGACTTGGGACTTTGGCAGGGGACCAACAACAGGGTGGTCCAGGACCACCCTCTCGAAAGGCATGCCCACGTTGTATACTCTCAAGGCCTCCTTCCCCCTCTCCATGGTGCCCTTTTGTGCCAAACAGCGTGTGCAACGACGACACCAGTCTTCTATGTCCATACGGTAGCCAACCCAAAAAAACCTCTGGTGCACCCTGGCCAACGTCTTACGAATACCAAAATGTCCTCCGCAAGGTGAATCATGGAACAGCGTCAACACTTCTTCTACCTTTGCTCTCGGAACCAACAGCAGTAAATTCTCCTCCTCTCCGTTTATGGATTCCCAGCAACGGTACAGCAATCCCTTTCTCATCTCCAGAGAATCCCATATTTTCCACAGGTACTTCGCCACAGCGGACGAGGCAGATATCTCCTGCCAGTCCGGCTTATCCTGAACGGTTTTTCTGATCCGGATGAAATTTAAATCCACATTCTCTTCCTGAGCTACTTTCCACTCGTTGATGTCTAACGTGTCGCGGATCACGCGAGTCACGTGAGATTTTCTACTGTTCTCTTTCTCTTCTAATCGAGAGCATCGTTTGCAGTATCATCTTTTACGCACGGTCGCCTTGAAAATTAGTCGGCGTTACCTCCTCGGTGACTGATCTGGAAGTCATATTCTTGCAGACGCTCTATCCAACGAGCTACCTGCCCTTCAGGGTTCTTTAAAGACATCAGTCACCTCAGTGCGGCATGATCAGTCCTAACGTGAAACTTCCTTCCATACAAATAATGATGGAAGTGTTCCACCGACTTTACAATGGCTAACAGCTCCCTTTTTGAGACACAGTAATTTCTCTCAGCCTTTCCCAGCGTTTTAGAGAAATATGCCACAACCTTCTCTTGAGTATCCTGCAGCTCAGACAGCACTGCTCCGATAGCGACGTTCGACGCATCTGTGTCTAAAATAAAATCCACATCGGGTAGCGGATAGGTCAATACAGGAGCCTCACTCCACCGGCTCTTCAACTCCTCGAAGGCCGTTGGCGATCTTCGCCCCAGCAGAAGACCGCCCTATCTTCTGTCAGTCGATGTAAGGGTTTTGCCAACAGAGAAAAATCTTTTGCGAATTTCCTGTAGTATGTGCTGAGTCCTAGAAAACTTCTTACCTTCGATTTATTCTTCGGCACTGGCCAATTCTTTACGGTCGCTATTTTTCCCGTATCGGTCTTTACTCCATGCTCGGAGACTATACGACCCAAATATTTCGTCTCTCGGCTAAAGAAATTGCATTTCTTGGGGCTAAGCAGCAAGTTAGCCTGGCACAAGCGGGCAAAAACAGTTTTTAAATTACTTATTTCCTCTTCAAAGCCTTTGGCGTATATGATTACGTCATCTAGATACACCAAACAATTTTTCCAGTTGATCCCAGCGAAGATTGTTTCCATCAATCGCTGAAATGTGGCGGGTGCGTTGCACAGTCCAAATGGCATCACCTCGAACTGCCACAACCCGCCCCCTACCGTGAATGCTGTCTTCTCTTTATAGTCGCCGGCTAAGGCAACTTGCCAGTAGCCGCTTTGTAGATCTAAGGTAGAGAACCATCATGCTTCAACCAAAGCATCTAAGGTATCCTCTATCCTCGGTAACGGGGACGAATCCTTTTTCGTCACCTCGTTAAGTCGACGATAATCCACGCAGAATCGTGTGCTGCCATCCTTCTTTTTCACGAGGACGATAGGACAGGACCAGGGGCTTTTCGATTCCTCTATTACCACTTGCATTTTCATCTTCTCGATTAACTCCTGTACCTCCTCTCGGCGATGAATTGGTACACGACGAAACGGTTGCTTAATCGGAGCACAGCCCCCAGTATTAATTTGATGCTTCATGACGTTACATTTACCAACCCGTTCCGGGTTCTGAAGTAAACATCGAAACTTTTTATCTTGATTTTCTGTTAAAGAATGAGTACACCCCTGGAAAAGTTCTCGCAAATGCTCAAGAAGGTCCTCTTCCTCTACACGAGCCGCTGCCTGCTGCCTGATGCCCTTTTTAATAAAGTTGATTTCTCCGTGATCTCTCATGTGCAGCTTTCCTTGAAAAAAATTTAACCAACAGAAATGCTTCTACAGGAAATCTGTCCCGATGATGCAGTCTTCCATCATGTCAACGATGACGAATTCTGTCTTTGTCACGAGGTCCGCAAGTCGAACCTCGAAGCACTGTCTCCCCAGAATAGACAGTTTTTCTCCCGTTACTGAATAAAGACTCAAGGTGGTACCTGCCTCCGCCGCGCCAGTAATATTTTGAAACGGCTTAGCCCTGTCCATTCTGAGGAAGTGCACCGTCAATCCAGTATCAATTAAAATTTCTTGTGCGTGTCCCGCGATGAACCCCTCAATGCTCGGACATGCCTCAATCAAAATTCTACACGCGACGGGGGTAAAGGGGCAAGAAGTCGACATCTCCCCCTTTATGTCGGCTTCCTCCCTTTTCCCGTCCGCCTTTCTTGATTACTTCTGGATTGTTTCTTTCGTTTTTTTGGACAATCCCGTCCGAAATGGCCTTCCTGGTGGCAAGTCCTGCACACCAGCGGTCGCTCCTCAACCGTGTCGTTAACATTTAGCCTTATGTAGCCTCTATTATTATCTATTCTTCTTCGCAAAACGTTTGGCCCGGCTCTCGAAAACCGCGCAACTTCGACGCGAGAGCCTCTCGTCAAGCATTCTACAGCTTCTATTTCCAACGCCCTAATTACTGCAAGATTTATGGATACGAAATCCCCTAATCTTAGTTCCCTTTTAATTTCCTCATTGTCCACATAAACGATAAATTGTGAGTTTGCAATCTTATCGCGAGTTTCAAAAGAACAATCATTAAACGCTGCTTGCGCAAGCCTTTCAATCTCCGCCGCTAATTCCTAAATCGTTTGCTCCCGCTGCTGTTTATAATTTTAAAACCTGATGTAACTGAGATTTGCGAAGTTCTTTACTCCGTAGCGAAATTCCAAAGCTGCTGCGAGCTTTTTGTAATCATCGTGTTCTTCAGGAGTAAGCAGAACCAAAATATTTCGCGCAGGGCCGTCCAACGAGGCGACAAGTGCAGCCGCTCGTCTCGGCCCTTTCCAATTATTTATTTTGCAAATGGTATCGAACTGGACTTTATACGCTTCCCAAGAAGTTTCTTCGTTATAAAGGGCAGGATTCATAACGCACCCTAAATTAGCCATCGCCGAGGGCACCGTCTCTATCCGTGGTCGAGTCGCCCGCGCCGTCGAAAGCTCCGCGGAAGGATCAGGACGCGGACCCATGGAAACAATGGACGCACCTGCGTTCTCGGCTCCGTGGTCCCTATTCCGATTAATATTTCCTAATATGGAAACAAATTTTTCCGCTATCACCTGGGCACTCCTTTCTAATGCTTCAATCCTGGCCTCGGTCGCAGCTCGCGCGGCTGTAGAGGCAGCTTCCTCCGCTCGCCTCGTCTCCGCCGCCAACGCACGACCTGCCAAGGAATTTTGAAGTCCCAGGAAGAGTTCCTCCAACGAAGGTTCAGCTCTCTTTTTCCCCGACGCAGTAAGACTCAACATCCCACTTCTAACACCAATGTTGCGTCAAGGGCGTTCGCCCTTAATTCCATATTGCACGTAATATTTAACACGTAGCACAAACGTAACGTTTAACTCAATGAACCGTTTATTCTTATAATCTGAGAATAGGATAAAACACGTCTGATCGCTTCCGCGCTTCCGAGATACTCTCTTTTAAACAACAACGTTCCGCTGTTCTTGGTCGTCGAGGCATTCTCAGGGGTGGACCCTCTTTAAACTAGGTCCGGGTCGCAACAATATAATTATGTGTGCTGTAATACATATTGATATATATTATTGCACTGTTCATAGAAACTGACGAATATAATATTCCGCAACCTAATACAAGTTATTGCTTGTATAAAAAAATGGAAAAGAAACCTCCGTTCAACATCACCCAGTCTCTTTCCTCCATGCACCGAATCAACGTTTTTCCCTCCGCGTTTAGCTTCTCGCCTTTTGATGTTCTTCCCCTTCTCCTCATCCTTTCTTTTTCCCCTTTTCCGTTCCAGCTATTCCGCTTTCCATCCGCCTTCCCTTCCTATTCTTGCATTAAAATCTCCTCTTATTAACGACCTGTATCTCCTCTCCTCTTATTAACGACCTGTATTAACCTCCTTCCTCTTCTCACTCGACTCCTCCAATACCCCTTTACTCTCTCCCATTCCTCTCTCATATACCCCCATTATTCTCCATCTCCGATTGTTCTTTTTTTTTTCTAACTCTACACGCAACTCCCCTTCTTTCCTTTTCTCCATACCCCCTTCCCCTCCCGCATCGACCCCTTTCTCACTCTCATAAAAATTCTACCCTTAGCTCTTTCCTTCCTCGCCCGTTACACTCTCCTTCTTTCAGCAGCCTACTCTTCAAAACCTTTCACTTCGTCTTCACTCAGGATTCCGTGAACCCCATCACGTCCCAGTTTTGCAACCTTTCTCAAAATTCCCTATTCTTCCGCTTCAAACCCGCTATGTTCTAGAAGCCTACATTCCATTTCCTTATTCCGTTTCTCCTTCTTCATCTCTCCACTTCCTTCCCACTTCCATCCATCCTTTTTCTTTCCCTCCCTTGGTTCTTTCTCCCTTCCTTTCTTCTCTTCTCCTCCCTTGCTCGTCTACTAGGTCACCTTCCTCCTCACTCCAGCTGCATCACCTGTCCC
Organism: Ampulex compressa; assembly: GCA_038496175.1. NCBI lineage: Eukaryota > Metazoa > Arthropoda > Insecta > Hymenoptera > Ampulicidae > Ampulex > Ampulex compressa. The sequence goes on from JBCFXI010000875.1 coordinate 96,818, forward strand.
CTAATTTTATTCTTCCCGCTCTTATTCAAACTTTTGTTCCCGTCTCTCTTTCCTTCTTTCTCGCTATTTCCCCCACCTTCCATCTTGCCTTTCTTTTCTTTCACGTCACTCTCTCTCTTCCACTCTCTCCATCCTCCCCCTTAACTTTTTCTTTTTTCAAACACCTCCTACTTATGATCCTCCTGCAATTTTATCATCACTATCTCTCCCCTTTTATCCATGTCCTGTAACACTCCTATCACCCCCTCTCCCTTCACTCTTTCGTCTACTTTCGACAATATCTTCTCCACCGCCTCTCTTCTTTTCCTTCCCTTCACTTCCAGTCCTCTCACCACCATGTTCCGGCTCTTCATTTTCTTCTCCCTCTACTCCTCCTTTCTCACTATCACCCTGATCTTGACTTCTGCGTCCTTTCTCTCTACATCCTACTGCTCTTAGCGAACGCCATCTTCTCTCCCTCCCTGCTACTCGCTAAATTTTTCTTTCTTCTTTTCCGGATTTCTCTTGTCTGATTCATCCTTGGTTCAGTCTTTCTTACTACCTACTCTCCTTCTCTCGCTCACGTGCTTACCTTGCCCTCTGTCATCCGTCCCGCACACATCTTCTACTTCTCTGGCCCGACTACACCCAATCCACACTTCTAACCTCGCTATCGTACTTTTTTCCCCATACGACCATCTCTTCTTTGTCTTCATCCTGCATATACCCTTTCCACTTCACCTCATCCTTACTCATTCCTCTTTTCCTCCTATCCCTCTACTTCACCCGCATCTGCCGCAAACCCTCTTAATCACTAGTAATCAAACCACTCACTCTGCATCTGTCCACTCTCTCTTGCGTCTGAAACGGAAGTCGTAATATATCATTATGTTTTAGATATTATATTTTTAAGATAGCTACCGATCTTGTGAACGAGGCGCATGTTTTTCCGTCTGTTATTCTTCCTTTCGTGTTATTTAACTGTTGATGACGGTACATCTATGAACAATTAATTATACATAAATGTATATCGTATAATGTGTATATTAATGAAAAATGCTTTTGGATGAGCACCTTAAAAAATGTGTTGTAAATATATGATTTATTAAAAATATTTGAATTGATTACAATAAAGCTATAATACAATATGTTCGTGCTTTTTGTGGACGTTCGTACTTCGAGGGTCGCAGACGTCGCGGTTCTCCTCGCGGATATCCGAACTGCTTTTCGAATCGAGATATCGCTTCGGGAAGATGGAGGC
>JBCFXI010000876.1:0-97965 GCA_038496175.1 Ampulex compressa
AATAATAATAATAATAATAATAATAATAATAATAATAATAATAATAGGTATTCGGATAACGGAACCACTTTTGTAGGTACATATAAAGACTTGAAAGATATTACGAACTTTTAAGGGAACAACACGCATCAAGCAGAAACATTGACTTTTTTCACAGAACAGGCGATCAGGTGGCAGTTAATTCTTGTCCACCACCCTGGCTTTGGTGAGTTGTAGGAGCCAAGAATAAAATTCGTGGAACCTCACGCTTGCAAAGTAATCGCGAATGCGGCACTGACATACAAAGAATTATACGGTTTACCTATTTATAGAGGTTTGCGCGTATTTCCAACCGATAATTTTAACGTCGAATGCTCTGATGAATCTCATGCCTCTAATGTCAAGACATTTTCTAATCGCTCAACGCTTGACTGCATTACTAGAAGTAAATTTTTCGGATGTCGTTAGATGTAGTTTCCGGATTTGGCTCATTTGTAGGAACGAGACAAAAGGAATTGTGCATTCGGACCTAACTGAATCGTTTGTTATTCTGTAAGACGAAAACGTATCTCCTGTGCAATGGCGTATAGGGAAAATTATCGAGACACATCTTGGAAAGATTGAGTTGACTCGTATAGTGACAGTAAAGACAAAAAAAGGAACAATCAGACGTGCGATCAGCAAAATCTGCGTATTGCCGATAAAAGCATAAGTTTTCGTAGATTGTATTATTATTATTGTTATTGTTGTTGTTGTTGTGGTTGTTGTTGTAGTTGTTTGTTTGGTCGTTTGTTTATTCGATTTATATTTTTCAGTCATAGGATTGTATATATTGGGCTGGCAAGAAAGTAACTTCGATTTGCACCAGTAGATAGCGTTATGTTTGTTTCGTTATTCTTTTGTCAATGTCAGACATTTTTTCTTTTCAGATTTGGTAGTCGATAACTTTAAGTTGCTATAGAAACAAATTCTGTGTAATTTTGTTTATAATTGGCAGTTTACGGTCAGTTTTAACATGGTGTGGTGTAACATAAAGGCAAGACAGCGGCTGAGGCTCACAAAGAGATATGTGAAGTTTATGGTGATGTTGATTGTTTAACAGAATGCACGTATCAGAAACGGTTTAAAAAAAATCGTTCTGGAAATTTTGCGCTGGAAGATGACCAACGTTCTGCTCGACCTTCTGAAGTTGACGATGACAAAATAAAAGCCGTAATTGAATCAAGTCGTCATATAACTGTGCGAGAGATTACACAACAGTTAAATGTATCATACACAACTGTTGAAAATCATGTAAGACGTCTTGGACTTGTTAATAAGCTCGATATTTGGATTACGCACGAATTGAAAGAAATTTATCTAACACAACAAATTAACATTTGTGATACGCATTTGAAACCTAATGCAATCGATCCTTTTTTTGAAACGGATGATCACTGGCGATGAGAAATGGATTGTCTACAATAACGTTAATCGAAAAAGATCATGGTCCAAGCATGAGGAAGTAGCACAAATTATATCGAAACCTGAATTGCATCAGAAAAAGATCATGCTGTCAATTTGGTGGGATTACAAAAGTGTTGTGTATTTTGAGCTGCTTTCAAGCAATCGAACGATCAACTCAGATATTTACTGTCAGCAATTTATGAAACTGGAGGAAGCGATCAAAGAGAAAAGGCCAGAATTGGTAAATCGCAAAGGAATCGTGTTCCATCACGCAATGCAAGGCCTCACACATCTTTAGCAACACGTACGAAATTATTGGAGCTTGATTGGGAGGTGATGTCGCATCCCCCATATAGCCCATACCTTACAACATCGGATTATCATTTATTTCGAAATTTACAAAATTTTTTAAATGGTAAAAATTTCAGTAATAACGATGACCTCGAATTGCATTGGGTTGAGTTTTTTTGCTGATAAGAACCAGAAGTTTTATAAACGCGGGATTATGAAATTACCAGAAAGATGGCAAAAGATCATCGAAATCAATGGAAGATACTTGACTGATTAAAGTTAATTGTTTGTGTAGAAAAAATTGAGTTTTATTTCACACTAAAAAACCGAAATGACTTTCTTGCCAACCCAATATTTATGTATTCAGAGTCTCCATAATACATACAAATATATTCTTGTGGGATTATTGAAAGTTTTACGCGAGTTATTAAGAGCACAAAACACACTCAAGGCGGTCCAAATTTCAAACCTTCCAGGTCCCTACCTTTATGGTCCTCGATACGGCCCTACATTAGACCCTGCGATCATCAAAGACCGAACTCTGTGTCGGGGATTTCTTTGAGATCGCGATAGCTAGTGATACAGGCGCAAATGAGATGTATCTTTACTACCTCTACAACGAGCATGTTATCGAGAAGGGGACGCGGAAGCGCCCAGAAGCGCCATATCTTATTTAATTGTGATTTAATTGTAATTTAATTAACACCAATACCCTCACTCCTTTGCGCGAATATAGTTGGGATATGTATACGTAGCGTGTTTTACAACAATCTGTGAACTTTAAGGTGGAAACGAAATATCGTTGATCTGAACTGGGAAAACTTATCTGAAAGAAAACCAATGCGCCAGCGTTTATAAGCAATGAAACATTATCAATGCACAAGCTATTAATTAATTAATTAAATACATCACGCTGCCAGTGCTACAAATAAAAATGATTGTTATTAAATTTTATTCACCAATTTCATCCAACAAATGAAAAAATATATTATAATAAAGACTAAAAGTAATAGTAGTAGTAGTATATGTATCTATTTGTCATTATGGTGTCTATAAGAAGCTCCTGGTTTTGCTGCATTCGTTTGTGCTTAAGATATTCACAAACAAACTAGAAAAAAAACAAAAAAGAGAAGTGAAAGTGAAAAGTTTTGCCGTTCCGTTTGAGCGCCTCTCTCTGCCTTTTCATATTTTTTATGAACTAAATGTTTTATAAATCGAATGACTCTTACATATTCACTCTCATCAGTTATTTGTTTCTATTCACTTCCCCCCACACCTCTCCCCCGTCTGACAGTCCAACTCATATCGATGTGCCTACTCCGTATCATTCTGCATTTTTCTATTATTTTCTTCCCATTATCCTTTTCATATATGCCCCTCTGCCCTTTCACTTCCATCATCTTTTGAGATGTTTAGTTTATTGTTATCTTGTGGGCTTGTCTTATAATTAGACATATTTCTCTTGTCTATCTCGTTGTTGGGTGCTATATAAATAATTTGTCAAATGGTCTTACTGAGCAGCTGTATATATTGTCTTACAATATTTTGTGTTATAAAATTTTACATTTTGTATTATAATATCTTTTATATTTTAAGTATAATGTTACTCTTTCTTTTTCATCCGGCTCGGATCTTGATGTGTAATACAATATAAAAATACCGAAAATGATATAATAAAAAATTTCTAGAACCCACAGGCATTTTCGTGTAATATAGAATTTTCTAGAACAGTGTCACGCTTTAGAATGGGGGGAGGGGGTTATGCGTTACCCATGGGATAGATACGACTGCACTGTAGATACATTCCACTGACCATTAGTGAAGAATTGGCATCTCCTTCCCTCGCGGCTTTCCATTTAGTCAAAAAAAGGATAGACACCTATGTCTCGTTACGATTGGCTTGGGGTCAGGGGCTTCTCGATTTTTATAATGAGTTCGGACCTACCCAGCCGTTATTGTAATTATTAACGTTTTACATACGATCGGAAAGTCACTGGTTGTGTGATCGAATAATCCGTGCTGTTAGAATTATTTAAATAACGTTATTCATACCCTTCATATAAACTCTTAACTGATTACATCCGCAAATAACCGTATTGGACTACACAATTACGATCTCTTTTACCTTTTAATCGCAAAAGACGGAACTGATGAACTTTCTTTTTTTTTTTTATATTTTTTCAATACCCATCGCGTGAACATCTCTGAAACCCGTTCACTATTCGTGACGCCTTTTTTCTTCTCTTACATGTTCCTATATTTGCTCCCCTCATTCATACAATCTGCATATGTACTTCAGTTTTCTTATATTTTCCCCTTTTCGATTCACTATCAAACCTAAATCCGGCTAACCTTACCATCCTTTCCTCTTTAGAGATACTCTTGTAATCAATAGCGTATCTATTTTTTTATATTGTTGCGATCGGGCCTGATGTAAAAAGAATTCACCCCTGCAAATGCCTTGACGATCAAAAACAGCAGAACGTTGTTGATGAAAAGAGAGTATCTGGAAAGCGCGGAAGCGATCGGGCGTGTTTTACCCTGTTCTCAGTTTATAAGAATAAACGGTTCTTCGAGTTAAACGTTACGTTTGTGTTACGTGTTAAATATTACATGCAATATGGAATCAAGGGCTAGCACCCCCGGACGTAACAATATCATCTACTTCATTGCGATTTCTGTGTACTTTCATACTTTTCCTACTTCTGTAGTACTCTGCATCCCTTTTTTAAAAAACGTTTTAATAAACGTCATCTTTCATTGAATAATCATATAAATGTAGAATTGGTATGTGGGGCAGCATTAACTGTTAGTCACAAATTGGTAACACAAAGAGTATATTTGTATATATGTAACTATAAAGGAACCACACACACACATACACTCCGTCTGTTGCGTCTTCTGTCTTTCATCTTATTTCCGTCTTTTGCGTCTTCTACATCTTTCGTCTTATCTCGGCGGTGTCTTACTCAGCATTATCTTCTTCACTTCTGGGCTACACCGGCCTCCACTGTACTCTGTTCGTCCGTTCGTCAATCCGTCTCTTCCTCTCGTGGCACGCACGCCTCTAATACCACATAAATAGAAAGTATTTTCACGGTAAAATTTAAATAATTTAATAAATCAAACCTTGAAGAGAATTTGGAAACGATGGATTCCATGCAGTTTTAGGAGTACAGAGAAAGTACAAAAATATATTTCAATGGAATTGAAAAATGATATAGTCATGAAATACGATACAGGAAAATACATCATTGAATGCTCATATCCGTTTCATGAAAAATCGTGTGTAGATACTCAGTGCTGATATGGACTGCGATTCGTGCTAAATAATATCAATTTAACAGATTATTATCGATGGAATTCCAGAAATAACGTAATCGAATTTGATATTAAAAATACAAAAAAATGAACTTAAATACAGAATAATAATGCTGAGCCACTACAGTTATTACGAACGGTAAAACGGATCTAAGCGGAATTATGGTGTCGCTTAATGGAATTAAATATAATGATAAAAAAAAATATATGCGGTGAGATTTGCTAGGTTTTATGTGGAATGCATGGGAATGCGATTTGCAGCTTCAATCTTATAAAACATAACGCAGAAAATAAAATTGTTCTTATAATAAGATAGCGTAGATGAGTCATCCTGACTGACGTAGGTCCGATCTTCGGAAGATACGTGGAAACTATACGCTACGTATTTTCATTCGTGGTATGCGAATTTCGCGCACTTATACTGTTAGTTATTTCTACTTATAATATGGATATTTATACTTTTGATGTACAATAATTGAGATTGAGTTACCCTCGTCAGAATTTAAAAGGTTTTCTTCACACCTAAGCGCCCACTTTTCAATAAACAAAAGCTTGCAATCTTTCCATTTTGAGAACAAGGTGTTGTAGGTAATATGGAGAAATAAGTAGTATCAATTTAGAATGATATTTAAAAAAAAATTTGGATTATGTTATTTTCTTTATTGTAATGGTCGTTTTCTATTCTCATTTATTTAAAAATTTGTAGCATGTAGCAATAATATGCTTGACGTGGTTAGTTTCATTTATGCTACTATAGCGAATACTGAAAGGAAGGTAAAGGTATCCGAAGGTACCTAAAATATACTTGAGACACCGATATTTATATATATCATAAAAGTACAAGCAATACCCCCTTTTGAATGACGGAGTTAGCTAAGCTCAAAATGGAATCCTTTGGCTGCAGATTTTACAGTCGTTATTCCTTCATACTAGCCGGGGCAGTGATACTTCTAAGGGATTGTTGAGGATACAAACATTCACGCCATTACCGACCTCATGCGTTCTGCAACGCGTCTCCTGCGGAAGACGCCACCGTCGCCTAATTCTTCTTTTGTTCTAATATTCTCTGTGCGTGTTACTTTTCCCTATCTTCATGTCCATGTACCATATATAATAATAAATGACTCTTGTCAATATATACACTGCTGTGGCTGCGTGGCTTAATTAATAACACTGCCCACGAAATCGTACTCTACTCAATAGGGATTTTGCAGCAGATTGGTTTGCCAGTTGCGGATATATTATCTATTACGAATTTTCAATATTTGAGGGACTTAAAAAAAGGTTTTAACTTACCTATTTCACTCTCACCTTAAACATATCAATGTATATTTGGTGCGTAAAGTGTATGCGTAAATAAATTTACACCTATGTGCACACAGATTACAGGTTCGATGAATTGTATGGCGGTTCATCCTATGGGACTAAGTAATCATGGCAGTATCAGATAGCAGTAAGCTGATTGGACGTTTCAATTATAGAAACACATGCGGTTCTTAAATTGTGAAAAATGTATATTTAAGTGTAGGAGGTATAATGGGTAAGAGTTTAGAAATTGTGGAATGCAGCGTTTGTATATATTACCGATAAATGGTGACAAACCCCAGTAGTCGAGGGTATCGCCAATGCGTCGGAATCCTGAAGACAGCAAGATTTGGAAAAAAAAAGTCCAGGAAGAAAGTAAGGGTAAAAGGGTAGAAAAATAGGGAATACACATAGAATAAAGTGAGTGTGAAAATAGGCTAGGACTACTTTGTAATTAATATATCATTTATAATACTGCAAGAAAGATCGTTGCAATATTACATCTCTGCCTTACTATTACAGAATCCCGACAAACTACCTTTACAAGTGTGTTTTAAACTAATAATTACATATGCAATAAAAGAATAATGTTCATATAAAGCATTGTGTTTAAATGACATGCTAGATTTATATACCATTGTGGTTGATAATCGAATTTAGAAATTGGGCCAATTGGTCGTTGTAGTACATTATCGTCTGGGCAAATTTTCAGTTTATTCAATTAATTTCCAACTTATCCATTGGTATACTGTTTAGAATGGTTCAGCCCCAAATATTAGTTAGTAACGATATTTAACGTATTGAAATTAGGGATAGAAAAAGAACGCCTTACATCCTTCCATACATCATGTCCACATTGGTGGAAATAAAGTGTCAGATATATACATAATGGTTGTTGCATTTTTGTTTTATAGCGTCAATATCACCATGTACATGAAAACAGTTCGAGAAAATGTAAATTCCAGATAGTAAAATGTGTTGCTAGATAAACATTCAACGGTATACTATAAAACTTTGAATATTATTTAGGGAGGAATAATTTGTAACCGATATTGTTTAAGGTCTGCTAAGATCGTCGGGGCTTGTAAGTTTAGCTTTCATTTGTCCTTATGAAAGTGTGAAAATTGGAGGCAACATATATCCCAAAACGATATCAATTCATTCAACGCTCCCCAAATTTATAAATTCAGGACTGACTTAACATTTAACACGTTCAAAATACCTCTCGCTTTGAAGCATTACATTTTTTTTTGTATCTAAGTTAAATAGTCCTAGCAAGCAGTTGTAGCATTAAAGTCCTAGGCAACTCTCTCGCTAGGGTCATTTAACTCAGATACATATATTACAACAAGCAAGAAGATAGTCAGGAGTAATACAATATGTTTTGTTACATTTTTAATTTCAATTATTTAATAAGTTGTTATATATAGGGTTTACAATAAGTGTATCTGTTTGTAAATTTTGAGATTTACATTGTGATTTAATATACATCTCTGCGATCGTTTCTTTTATTTAAAAGTTTTTTCGAATTGGATTTACGGTCTAGAATAGTAATTTCACCGAAATCAAAGGTATATTTGACATTACGATAATGGAATACAAAACAGGTATCGTTATGCAAAACGCTACGCTTATAATCTTTGATTCTGATTTTTACATTTTTTTTGGCTTGTCTTATATATCTGTAGCTATAATCTTTGCTTTTAACTTCGTAAATACCATTTGAAGTGTTGTTTCCATGTTCGGTATCTTTATCTGTTTTTTTTTTCCTTTATATTGCCGAGGTTATTGATAGTAATGCATTATATTAAATCGTAGTGTATTTATATTAAGTCTTTGAAAAATGCCTTTTATTCTGTGTGCTATTGGATCAACATACGAAATGGTAATAAACTTATTACCATCTTTACTGTAACCGACCGGCAGGCTTTCTGGCAAAGAACCGGCACGACAATTCATCTTTATAATATTTCTTGAAATTTGATTGGGCTCGGGCCTCCAAACCCCGAATTACGGCGGCGGACTTTGGCAAGAATAAAATGAGGAGTCGTTTTGGTAGTTAAAAATAATAAACAATGGTTTATTCAAACACGATAATGAATACAAAAAGTCCTCTCTTGGTCTCCGAGGCGCAATATACTCGGGTGACCGCGCGTAATTTCGATGCCGTGATAAGTATACGCTCCTGAAGCAACGCTCGTTGAAAGAGGAAATAACGCGTGTATATTTTCAGGAATTTCCCTTCTGCTCGACTCCTCCCTGGTGGCTCGTTATCTTACGTGCAATTCGGTTCCTCGCGACCAAGGCTATTAGTCTATTATTAACTCTTAGACGACGACACGAGTGAGAACTGCCCCTTTGTTGTGTGCCCTCTGGTTTTCCCCTTTGAAACCACGAGCGACAAAACGACAGGCGTAACACTTCGGCCTAGGATGATTCACAGAGGTACGAGAGTTCTTAGAATCTTCCGGCTACGGGGAAACAACTTCAGCTCGGCTCTGTCTGGCTCGTGTACGTAACCTGAGCTGACCAAATTATAAACCGTATGTGTCCAGCCGCAATTGCGGGGGGAGGAGATTAAGGCCCAGGGTCAGCCTCTTGAAGAATATCCAGTCAACGTACGTGGGTTCGGCATTTGAAAAATCGAGCGTTCACACGACACCCGAATACGCACCAGGGATTACTCGCGTGCCTTCCTGGATAGGAGTGCGATTAGCGAGAACGGTCGTTGACGATTATCAATGATCGACGATACATAAACTTGCTAGGAGATCGGCAGGCACCGTAGTGGGTTGGGTTAGTTCTCCGCCGGATGATTGGGTTACAAAGCTGTACCGCGTACCCGCACCGCCTGAAGTCGGTTGAGCGCAACACTACTTGAACGCACTTTGCCAGGCACAGTGAAAACGACGAATCTGAGACAAGTAGGGCACCGTGGTGAACTAAGTTGTCTCAGATGCACCTTGTGGACTAGTAAGGATAGTCTGGTAGGAATAGAATTATAAGACCCTTTGGCACTAACCTTCCCTCGTTTATCACTAATCGTCCCTCGTTTTCTGCAATTTTCAATTGATACACTGTTGCAAATGTAAAACTAATAATAATTAAATTATATTCGAGACTCTCACGTCCAAATATAAGCAAAATGCAGCTGATGTTTATTACAGAAAGACTTGATGCTAATTTGAAATATCTTGACATAATAATAACGGTTTGTAACAATAAAGAAATGTTTCTATTAGAAACATGGGTACAAGAGCACAGGTGCCTATGTCTCCCAAACATGTTCTTTTTCTCAAGCCACCAGATTAAATGTCGCTCTCGTGCGTTGCATCGACCTCCTTCGATCGAAAGATCTAAGTGGGGGTTCGACGCATGCGCACGAGACTCGTTCACTCAGGGGCGACGAAGTGCCCCTTACGCATCGCTCGCGTTTATATAACCGAATGTCCGGTTACATTAGTCTTATTATAGTCAGTCCGTTTTAAATGTTTAACTCAGTCAGTCCGTTAAAATGTTTACAACCTACTTCTTATAATACTATTATTGAAATAACTGGAATGATTATTGTTGTGTGGAACGCGCTTCACCAGGCTTCACCATTAGACTTGTGATGACAACTATCTGTGAGATGTAATGGTGAAAGTAAAAATTGATATACTGTTTGAGAATTCAGCAGAATGAAACAAAGTTTTAAGGAACGATCCTAAAAAAATATGTGTTGCAATTCTTCGGCAGATGTGAGAAGGCAAAATGCAAGGGTTTATAGTAGAAAGCGGATAGGTGGTACAAAGCCTACCCGCTTCGAAAAGTTCCGGCACGTCGTATGTGCGTTTATTCCCAATGGAACTTCACACTAAACTTACACAATAAGAACACAAACATAGTGAAAAAACTGATAAGTGTAATCAGGAAAATGTACAATGAAGTGCACTCGAGAAGTAAATTGTTCGTACTGGCGGAGAACATGAGAAGTCTATGATTCCACGGTCTATATTCTTTCAATAAAATCACAAAAGAGTAAACATTAAAACCGGGCTAAGAACGTGTAAATTCCTTAAATTATGAGAATGAGAGGTGCAAAGAGAACCGATGCAATTCATTGAGAATACTGCTAGAGAGTCTACACCTGGAGAAGTCGTAATGGCTATTGTTTAAAACATGTTCTGAAAATCGTTGCTAACCAGAAGATGATTCATAGTCCTTGCGAGCACAACAGGCACTATATGAAGTACAGCTCGCGACGTGATGGCATCTGGCATTGCTGAGTAGCACCAGAGGAAATGCGAATCTTTCTCAAATATTCCGTCCGCTATCAACAATGAAATTGATGATGTTTTATAGTGCCACTTCGGGATGGTTCACGGGTAGAATGACAAGCTTCGCCACCGATCGAGTGAGTGTGGTGGTTGCATTCTTCACGGTTATTAATTAGATCAGTCCGTCCTTACTGAGCAGTGTCGATGTGACTCGAACGCGTAGTCTTTTTCAAGGAGGATATTTTTCATCTGTGTGCAGTATCAAAGATCCAACCTTGATTTCCTGAGAAGGATCATGCCACTTCGAGATATATTGCATACGCTGGAGATAATGGACAAACCGTAACGCCCAAAATTTTTGAATACGTTGTTGTATGAATTGCCATTGAGAGAGTCTTGTGATCGTTAAGTCATTTAGTGCAGTTTCTGGCAGGGTTGTAAGGGCTATACCAGCGAGAAAACGACTAGGGATGAAAGCTAAAAAATCATCTGGATTATCCCTGAGTAGCTCTGGTGGTCTAAAATTCAAAATCGCTTCGATTTAAGTGACTACCGTTCTGAATTCTTCACTTGTGAATACGGTCTCAACCACCAAGTGTTTGAGGTAAAACTTTATTGATTTCACCACAGCTTCCCATTTGCCTCGCATGGATGAAGAGGCAGGTGTGGTAAAACCCCACGGAGTTTGATCATAGGAAAGTATTGATACGAGGTTCTGATATTCTCGAGAGCTCTGAATGAATAATTGGGGCAGTACGGCACCTGCGCCAATAAAATTAGTACCACAATAAGAGCACAATAAGTGATAGATGTTGTAGCGAGATGAAAACCACTTGTAGGTTGCAGTGAATTCAGCCGTTGAGTACTCGCTGACTGCTTCTAGATGTACTGCTAAGATTGAGAGATACACAAATACGCAGATCCAGCCCTTTGTTGTTTTCATACCTCGACCTTTCTAAGTCCTGATGGTCAACGTAGTCGACACTGAATGGTCGTGAGGGTGCAACTCGAGTCAGAGATACTTGGCTCATCAGTTGACGGATGCAGACTCCCTTTTGTCGAGCACATACAACAGGCCTCAAGATATGAGAATGCACTGGGACCTTTTCGCCAATTATTCACACTGATTGTCAAATTTATGCTAACATGAGCTGAGTACCTCAGTGAAGTGTGCATCGATGAGCATAGTCTATAATTAACGAGGACAATCGTGAGCAGCGAAGTACAATGACTGGGTATTTTCCTGGCATAAATCAGCGATGATTTATCATCTGAATGAAAATTAGCTACAACGAGTGAAATGCCTGGACAAGATTCACGCACTCTGAGCTCTTTACGCACTTGAGATTGAGGCGGCCGTGAGTCAATTGGTTGAGTTAGCCATGGTGGTTTCGTCCACTACAGCGGATGAATTTCCAGCTGCTAAATGCTTATGCCTTGTGAGGCATAATCCACAAGGTTCAATGTTCTAGAAACATGTCTCCAACGAGCATCTGGCGTGAGTTCTTAAATTTGCGACATTCTGTTTCTGACGCAATACTTCTGTCGAGATGAATGAGATTTGATTCACATGGGTGTAACTTGAAAACTTGTCCATAAATTAATTGCCTTTATGTTTATTTTGAGTGTAGTTGAGACATGTTTCTTGAGTTTTGCACGTAGCAGCGCTGCTGTAAGTTTTAGTCTCGGGATAATGAGTAATTTGAAAAGTGTTACATTAGTTTTTGAGCATACAAGTGACGTCACTGAGCCTGTGGACGGTGAGTGAAGCGTAAGGTATGTTATAGCTGCCATAGCATACTAAGGTGCATTAGAAAATCCATGTAGTTCCACTGTAGAGCTGCTCCAGGTGTACAGGTGTCCAACATAGAATTGATAGTCTGGTCAGACTTACAAGATCTTCTGTGATAATGAGCCATCTTGAAACAACTTGAAATGGCAGTGGAACATTTCAGTCGGACTTGTGCAACCAGAGTTATTGAAGAAGCATCTTTGCTCTTATTACAACCGGCGAGATCAAGTCCAGTGGATCGACTGTTTGTGCCACTGCAGATAAGATGAGGCATTTGGTAAGAATGCAGAATACCGCTGAGAATTTTGACGAGAAGACAAACTTGTCATCATGAGAAAGCCATATTAATCCGAATATTTTGGTTGTGCAATTGTCGAGTGAGATCATTGAGTTTGAGATGTCAGTCGATGAGACCGCAGCAAGTAAATCTTGATGAATAGAATATCCCTTGACAAGTGGAAAACCGCCCGCGTGGCACAAGTCCTTACGCTGCTGCGTGGTTTCAATAAGTTGAGGCACAGAGTCCCCTCCTCCAGATATGTCATTAACATACGTGCTCTGGATGAGTGGTGGTACAGCAAGGAAAAATCGATGACCTACATCCTGAACGATCCGAATGAGTATGCGCATAGTCAAAAAGCACGCACTCTTCGTTCTGTCCCTGTCAAAGGTGCCTTGACACGTTGAACGCGGCGCCGGTCCCTGGGAAACTTCCGAACCTTCCGTTTAATCTTTTCGTTTGGGCAGCGTCGGTCCCTGGGACCGACAGTATCATGTTTAAAAAATAAATGTAGTAATTTCAATGATATTTATTAAAACATTCTAGACAAAAATATGGTTTAGATTTACATGTATTGCAAAAAGTCACGATTTTTTTTGGTCAAATTTTTGGCTGTCTTGCATCCAAATAGGTTTACATTTTTATTGTAACATCCTGACCAATATGTTCCGACTTTATGCACGTCTCTTTCATTTCTTTGTAACTTATGAACAACTCTGTTTTCAATATGGATCAATATGGACCAATTTGAAACAAAGTAATACTCTATTCATTCTCCCCACCCAAAAATCCGTTGAGCGCTTGCCGTCAAGCGTAACTTTCCGCCAATGCTTTCGCACCGGCCTCAGCCCGATCTCTCGTGGAGTTGGAAAACTTCGTGCAAGCGCATTCTACATCTAATTTCTTAATGATAGGGGAATTTAATGCGGCATTCGCCAAGTGGGGTGCGGCCCGCACTAATAGAAGGGGCATAAGGGTGAAAGATTGAGCCGATGCTGTGGGTCTCCGCCTTATGAATCAGGAGTAGACATACTTTTATATCGCAACAGGGTAAGTCAATTGTTCACCTGACATGGGGCTCCCCCATCTAACTTACCGGATCAGCCGATGGGTAGCGGACACGGAACATGAGTCGCTATTCGACCACTGCTATGTGACTTTCTCGCTGCACGAAGGTGCTGCCGGCAAGTCCGGAGAGTCCTAAGACTTGTATCTGACGTTAAAACTTAAAGAAAATAGACTTCTACGTGTAATCCGTGATACTGAGCACGTGAGCTAGGAACCCGTATCTTGATGACCTCGATAAATATGTGGCTTGGTTATGTGCTGTTGCTTGGTGGTCATGCGACCTGGCAATACTACGATCGCGTATCCCTATGAGGAATAGGGCCATAGGAATAAGTTAGTGGTCCCTATTTATTTTTGAGCTCTGCCGTGAATGCATCCGCACGAGTAGGGTGGCTCCGAAAACGCGCTCGCGACATCGGCCGCCTGAGATTGTAGACGCATGTTGGAAAGTGTATCGGGTGGCCGAAAGGTTCCTACATACGAGCTAAAGAGAAATCTTGGCAAAATCTCCTTGATATAATAGACTGAAACCAGTGAGGGCGGCCGTGCCGAGCGGTGATGGCGAACTTGCAAGGCGCCGGCGCGCCAGTCCTGCGGTTGCTGGATCCAACAGTGGTAGATCTTATTTCTTACACGGCGGCGATGGTCCTGGCGGGGCAGCTCCCCATGGAGCTGCTGCGAGAAGAGGCGCGGGAGCTCCACGCCCTCCGCCGAGGAGGCAATGCCCCGCCAGGGTCGGCGATCGACTTGGGACTCGCGAAGCGCCAAGCCCAGCAGCGCGCTCTGCCGCAAGCGCCTCTGCGAGTCCACCAATGCAGGAGAACACGCTGTCGCGGCTGTTCCGCCCGGCCTCGAGAAGTGGCTGAGCAGGACCTGGGGACGGCTGACCTACCGGGTGACACATGTGCTTATCGGACATGGATGCTTTGGTGAGTACCTATGTCGGATTGGGAAAGAAAGGACGACGCAGTGCCATCACTGCCCCGATGAGCGAGACACGGCGCA
The DNA here is from genome assembly GCA_038496175.1 of Ampulex compressa. Lineage (NCBI taxonomy): Eukaryota > Metazoa > Arthropoda > Insecta > Hymenoptera > Ampulicidae > Ampulex > Ampulex compressa. Next base: position 14,747 of record JBCFXI010000876.1, read on the forward strand.
GCACACGCTGGAGCATTGCTCAGCGTGGACAAGTCTGCGCCGTGTCCTGCAGAACGTAGTTGGACGGGACCTCTCGCTGCCGTAGTCGTAAGGGCGATGCTGAACGGCGAGAGGTCCTGGCCCGCCGTGGCCTCTTTTTGCGAACAAGTGATGCTGTAGAAGGAGGCCGCGGAACAAACGGGATGACCCTGTTCGCCGCGGGAGGGACCGGGGTCGCGGGAGACGCTTGCGTTCCCCGTCACCCCCGGTGGATTAAATTCGTTTTTATAGTGGTGTGACTGAGGGCGCCCTGAACGGCGTCTATTGCACCAGTCACACCACTGGGAGTTGCAGGTGGTCCAAGAAGGGGCTCGGCCGCCATTGCACGCAACTCCCCGGGGGGGACAGCGCCGTCAAATTAGCTTGTTCTGTTTTAGGGGTCTCCTGACCCCCGAGTATGTGTCGCTGCTGCATCGCAGCGCGGGGGGACACCGTAATGTGTTACTCGTAGTCTCCCCCCCCCGGAGGGGCTTAGGAAGGCCGCCATGGCGGTTTTAGTCGGTAAGAATCTGGCACACCCCCGTCTCCCCGCCTCCAGAGAGCAGGAAGCCTATGAGGGTTTCCCCCACGATAAAAAAAAAGTGATAGATCTTATTATTAAGGCTCTGTGTCCAACGAACTCGGTACTCCTGGTTCTGCGTCGACCCGCCGCGTGGAGACCGCAGTGGAACGTAACTCTGGGGGAGATAGAGACAATCTTCAATAGGGCAACTCGAAGGCTGACGACTCCTGGCCCGGATCGTATTTTGACGTTCATATGGCAGGTGGTATGCGTAGATTTTGGGCCTGACATGGCGATCTGATATACGGCTTGCCTGCGTAAGGGCGTCTTTTCCTCACGATGGAAGAGGGCGACGCTTGTTATTTCGCATACCAGCAACGGACTCTTGGATTGGACCCTTGGATTGGTTGAGGCAGGTAAGACGTTCGAGCAAATCATCGTTACCTGAATTAAGACGCAGATGAGGGAAGTCGGTGGCTTGTCTGATGCCCAGTTCGGCTTTAAGGACAGGCGGTTCACGAATGCGGTTCTCGTGTTTCGCGATTACGTTCGCCATGCTTGTGATACCGAGAGGACCGCTGTTGCGATTTCCCTGGACATTATGAACGAGTTTAACTTCTTCCCCTGGATGTGCATCTTCTAGGCGTTAAAGCAATGGGGTTTTTACGCTATTAATATAACAATTTAGGAAGTTACCTTAGTGATCGATGTCTCGAGTGATCCGCAAAGGATCAGGGGTCTGTGCTGGGCCCTGCGTTGTTGAACCTGACATAGGACGCAATGCTGCGTATGCTACTCCTTACTGGATGCAGACCAATCTGCTACGCAGACTACACGTTTGTACTCGCGCAAGGGCTAGGACTCAAGAAAGCCTCGAAATTGACCACTCATTGTGTCGCCCTGGTGGTGAGGGCGCCTGGACCTATACGTAAACCCTATCAAGGCACAGGTGTTGTATTTTACGCGTCAGGGAATCGACCATTGGCTGAGGCGTTGCCCTGTGGTAGTGGGTGTTGCTGTTCCTCCACGATGGACAATGAAATACTTGGATTTGGTTATAGGCCACAACTGGCTCTTTCGAGAGCATTTTCTTGTGGTAGCTGCCAATGCAAATAAAATTACAATGGCGCTGGATCGGTTGATACCCAATGTGGAAGGATTGAGTGAGGCTAGAAGGCTCAAGTGATTATCTCTGCCCTGATAAACGGCACCACGATGTGGACGTCCCGTATAGAAGGTTGGAAAACGGTAGGCTTGGTCCTCAGTAGGATCTACAGGTGAGCTACCATCAGCGCTATTCAGGCATACAAGAGCATCTCATTCGTGGCAGCGGACCTCCTCATGCGGGCACTCCCGTTTGACCTTTTGGCTGCCAAGCATAGGTTGATGTACGAATTTATAAAGGAGTATCAGGAGCAGGGTATCGTCCTCAGCCTGGCAACGATTAGGGCCCAGGGGAGTCTTTTGGAGGGAACACTCAGAACTAAGTGGCAGAAGCGTGTGGCGGATACATCTCATCCGAGAGCCACGTTGCAAGCAGCTATCGTACCGAACCAGGATGTGTGGCTGGACCGGGATTTCGGTCAACTTTCGTATAGGACCACACAGATGCTGATTGGTAACGGTTGCATCGGGACCTTCCTGCATCGCCTAGAAACGAAGAGCTTTCCCACAATTGCTGGCATTGTGCGGCAGAGGTCTCGGATACATTCCACCACACCCTGGCGGAGTGCATGGTCTCTTCACAGAAGGGCTGACGCGCTGCAGTAGACTTCCGCGAGAGAGTCATCGCCACCAAGGAAGCGACCAAGAAGCCGCCTGTGTGTGCTAGACGTCGTGAGCTGTCCATTGCGCACATTGTGGATAGCGAGAACGAGATGGAACCAAACGTGGAGTCCTGGCATATCCACACCAGAAGGGCCCTCTGGACCCAGTGTGCACAGCCGATGTGGGACGAACTCTGGTGGTCAGGTAGAACATGAGGGGGGTGGGGCTGCCCACTCCTTCTTCCATTCCTTCCACGTTTTGAGGGCACAGGATTGACTTACGAGAGGAGGGGGCCTCGGAAGTTATGGTTTCAGTCATCTCCAGGGTATCTATCTTTACAATACTGCGCCCGCGAAGAACTGCACAGTGAGGTTTTTAGTGAGTAAAAATCCCACACTATTGTGTCCTTGAGTCCGTTTGGACTAGGCTCGGATGTGCCATCCGCCTGACACCTCAGGGTGGTGCATCTCTAACGGCACCTGCAGGCGAAGAGGACAGAGTGCCTTTGAAAGTATTTTCCATCATAAAAAAAACTCTTCGTTCTGTATGTAACAGCGGGGAGTTGGTACGGATCCATGTTTAATGGTACTTGATCTAGAGTATTCATTGAAGATCTCTGTCTTCTTGATGTACCTTGATCTGCTGCACACCTTGGTGATGTCAATGATAAAAATGTAACGGTGTGACGTATCCATATTGCGACCGCACAACGTGTCTCCTCGAAGGACGGGCTACGCTTAAGGTACTCTATTTTATTTTTACCAGAAACAATAGGAGCGGGCATAATGCTTTAGTAGTTCGAGGATACCTAAGACGATGCAAAGGGATACAAGAGCCCTGAGAACCTTCTGGCACCAGGGAAACGACCTTGACTCTGCACTATCCTTCTTATGATCGCGATCTTTGCCGGTCAAACTGCAAAACCGTGTCTGTCCAGCTGCTAGTGCGGGGGGAGGAAAGTAAAATCCAGAGTCTGCCACCTGGTAAATACCTGGTCAACGTGCAGGGGTGCGACAATCCGAAGATCAAGCGTTCCCACGACACCTGGAATACGCACAAGGGATTGCTTTGCGTCGCCTTCGAGAACGGGATCGCGCTTCGCAAGAACGGTCGCTGACGATGGTTCTTGATAGGCAATACGTAAACTCGCGAGGATAATCGGCAAGGCACTATGGTAAGCTGTTCGAGTTCCCCGCGAGACGATCGGGTCACAAAGCTGTACCGTCAACCCGCACCATCTAGAGTGCAGTCGAACATCACGCAACCTGAAGGCACTTTGCAGGACACAGCAGAAATGCCAAATTTAGGACAAGCAGAGCACCGTAGTGAGCTGAGTCGACTTAGAGGCGCTGTGTGCACTTGCAAGGATTGTCAAGCAAGAACGGATTTCTATGATTCTATGGTAGTACCTCTAAGCGTTCCCCGTTTTAGCGTTAATCGGTTTTTATGCCGTTAGTAATTATTACGTTTAATACGCTCGTCTCACGTTCTAGCCTCTCGCACTCGAATGTGTTAGTGATTTGTAAAGGAAAATCAAAATCATGCAACTCTATATGGAAAATCCGTGCTTCTGCTGTTTAGTACGCGTCTTCCGTTAAAATTTTATATGTTTGGGCCAATATACCCGTGTGCGTCTCAAAATGTGTCTTCACGTTTGGCACCAGATTCCGCGTGAAACTCCTGCGCGCTGCATCGACCTCCTTTGATCGTGAGATGATAATGAGAGGCAACGCGTGCCTACAAAATTTGAAAATAAGGGGATTCGGATCTACACTCACGGACCGTCCGCGAGTATATCACCGTTCGTAGGATTACAATACGAGCATATCGGAGAGGTCGAGCATTAAATTTGCACCTGTGCGCAGGAAATCCGAATGTGGTCGCACAGGAATCTCGGTTAATTGGTTGTTGATCTATCACGCTTGAGAATACCATGGTGAGGCAGGTGGTCGTGAATTACGTCTTGATGAGAAGCTAAAGCAGCCCTCACCATGTGGCAAAGTTGTTCATTGCTGTTTATGGACTGTAGAGATAACGTTACTCAGCATCCCAATTAAGTTGCTTGAGCAAACATTACAGGCAACGATGTGCTGCATTGTAAGAGTCGCACAACCCAGTAAGTGACTACATGAGTGGGATAAAAACAGTGTACCGACCCATTGAGTCACGAGCATGAGAATGAACTTGAAAATAATCCGTACATTCTTCCTTTTCAGGTGTGAATTGATTGATGGAGATTGTCGGCACCTCTTCTTGGACCCAGAACCTAACTAAGATCCGTTGTAATGCAGTGTCATCAGATTGAATAGCTGTATGTTGGGCGGTTTTAATATAATGTCTGACACACTAGTTCAAGAACTAGCCATTCATAGATAAAAAGTTGAGCAATCGACATTGAAGGTGAATGCTTTTGAGTGCTGATGTTGCGCATGATAATTTACCCTTATGAATCTGCCCCATCGATGATATCAACTGGGCGTGACTTATGAAAGTGTGCATTCGCCAGTATCAAATTGGCTATATGGGGCCATGATTTGGAGCCTCAAATCATTGGAACGTAAAGTTAGTGTGACAAACACCACGTGTCTGAGTGGATTTGTTATCACCAATGCTAACAAATGAATCGATGAGTGTTGACGTTGAACATTGAAGTGAGTGACGAGTTTCTCCGTGATGAAGGTAAGCTCAGATCTGGGATGCATGTTTAGTCAAGCTTGACATGAGGTAACAAATGAAATGACTTGTACGATAGCTTTTGCTAATAAGGTTGAGTGTGATGCGTAACCGAAGGAAGTTGAGCGGTGCACAAGAGATGAGTGATGAGAAAGCAGTGAGTCGATAATTGCACAAAGTCGTCATCACCTTGATGACGATGTGCTGGGTTGAGAAGACTGAGCTGCTGGGTATTGCAATGGCATCTTCTATGTTACAGGTGGGCTTGATTGTTCTGCTGCACGAGGCATGGTGTGCTGTTACTGAGAGCACTCCTTGTATTCTCTCTTAGATTTGTAGAAGCGAACACTATGATGTCCAAGGCAGTTGAAACAAAGGCGCCTTGCCATCACCACTCTGTGTCGCTGTGTTTCGTTGATATCTCAAACATGAGGACATGTGACAATGTTCTTGTCACAGTGATCATACGGTGATGATCTAGCCGGTGATTGATGAAGTGGTTCCTGTTGAGCTGATCTTGAATGAGCAATAACTTGGTGAGCAGTCAAGTGCTTAGCTTGAGTCTGTGATGTGTTGAGTGGTTCAGATATCGTGGCACTGACTCTTCCCAGGGCCCGAGTGCCGGATGTCAGAAAGGCTTCCAATTAATGGAAGCTCGGTAACTCCTGTGATGCTCTTGGAGAAGTATCTCATGCCTTTCCATGATGCTCTGTCATGATGACGTGATACAAGGCGGATTAAGATGTAATCCCCTATGTCCTGTTTTGTATTCGCAGACTGCAAGGCCTTGTATGTCTCAGGAATTGTATGTCTCTCATATTTATCATATGCTCTAAAGAATTTTGGCAATGGGATGTCAGGAAGTCGTGTTATGTAAGGACTTTCTTGACTCGATTAACTGCTAGCCGGCCTGAAAGAATCCATGAGTTGTTGTCTAAATCGACAGAGAGCTAATAATGAGTTGAACCTCCTGTTGCTGAACATTGTTGGAAAAGTATTGATGATCGTTGAACACAGCAGGCCATATCACTTTGAAACATGCATGTTCCTTGAGAAAAATATTATGTATCTCGTCTGATTGAGACTGTTACGAATCCAGATCGGTAATGGAGACGTCGGTGTATGCCAACGATAATAAGTTCACGATAGTCTGAATTGTTATCTGACCCTTTTGCGAGCAGACTTTCAAAATAAGTTCCGTTGATAACTGCTCTGGCGGAGAGGTGCGCATGGCACGTTTTTCCCTCACAACTGTTTCAGAGCAAGAAGCGAGTGAATATCGTAATATAATATGTTGAATATCAACTTTTCCATTATCCGGCTCGAAAAACCAAAAAATGTTAATCTTTTCCAGTATAACAGTCGGGTTTACTATACCTTGTTGCACGGATCGTTGTGAACGCGGACGTTCAAAAACGTTTGTTTATGCCCTGATAGGTTGCGAGCTAACAAGCCCGACATCTCGCTATGTTGCACGATTAGTGATGTGATCGAAGTTGTATTTAAGTATCAAAGACGGAGGTTCTTTGAAAACTGTATTCGTTAGTGCTTATGTGACGACCGACTATTTAGCGCAAAGTGTGGCTAACTTGATATCATTGTTACTAAGATGCTTTGATTTTCAAGAGGGGTTCAATCAGGTTTCCTCAGGCAGAGTTTCACAGGTTTTCCTTAAATGCACGCTTACTACTGGTTTTCGATGGTTTTTTTACTGCTTGTTTAGAATGATTGGTCGGCTGCATTTTTATACAAAATGCAGCCCTGCCAGTTACCAGATTATACTTCGTTGACCGTTTTAGAAAGTCGTACGTAATACAGAACAATAGGAGGACACGTGTGTTTTCGATAGACAAGAGTCACGTCCAATTTCGTACAACACCAGATATTTTATCGCTTAAAGTACCTTTGGAGTTAAGCTGAGATACGATACGTGAAAAATAGGGCACGGTATTTTGGTATCTCTCGAACCTTGGAGAAACACGATAATAAACCTCTAAGTTAAACCTACGGTGGTGTAGTGGGTAGCAGCTTGGATTTCCATGCGGGAGACCCGGGTTCGAATCCCGCCCATCATTAATGGTTTTTCCATGTGATATATATATTGTATCTCTGGGGGTTTGAGACCTACCATAAGCAGTCGGTCCTAGGCCAATTGATCTTAGCAGTCGGTGCTGAAAATGAATTACAAAAAAGAAAACCAGATTCCTCGCTTGACTCTGTATATTCTTGTACCGCAACAATTATAATCAAGTACACGTTAGACCAACCCGGCAGAGTGCATAATATGAAAATTATACAGCATAACAGAACGTTATTAAGACGTTAAGCGCCACGCCGGTTCCTAGGGACCGGCGGTAAACTTTTCGTTCTTCTACCGCGGCGCGTGTGCCGGTCCTTGCGTACTTGTGAGATTGCACATTTAAATTATGCGATATCGGTTTTTGTTTGGTCAATGCTTCAAGAAAAAGAATATAATATTTAAAAACATTAATGTAATTTATTAAAACAAGATAAGCAAAGGTGAGGTTTCTGTGTACATTGGTTACAAAACGTTGTTACTTTTGGCGTTACGTTTTTAGCTATCTTTGGTCGTAATATTCGTTCATTCTGATTATAGCATTCGGTGCAGTATCTTCCAATTTTGTGCGCACTGCCTTCCTTTTTTTCCAAATTGTCTATACTCTGGCGCGCCTATCGGCGAGCGGTCCGGCACCTGACGGCTAACTGTGGCTTGAACGGAACGGCACAGAAATTCGGCGTGGCGCTTAACGTGTTAACAAAAATAACTGTATAATAAATATTATTACCATGCACTGCTTTGATAATCATAAGTTTAATTTCTACTATACCAAGCATTTAGATATAGAAACTAATTGTAATAAACGAATCGTAAAAATGATTCAGTATAAAATTGACGGTCCAAACTATCAACCTTTAAATTGGCACGCTATTGTTTCACAATGTCTATAGTAAATTTACTCATAAATTTAAAATTGAGAAAAAGACATAACCGTCTACAGTTAATGTACGTACAGCCTTTATGTTAAGATGCTCTTTACGTTTCATGTTATACATCCGCCTCACGTATGTAGGATTGAAGAGAGTACGTGTGAGTGAGCGTGTCATGTTGAGTGAATAAGCACGCCAGGATTTCGAAGTGTTAAAGGTGACGAAAGACGAGGTAAATGTAAGGAAGTGCTTGAGGTTCGAGGAAATCTCGAAGCAATCAATTTTATCGAGAGGGCTAGAGACGTAGGATAAGAAAAGTATGCAACAGTTTAAGCGCTCCATCAGGAGCAGACTAAAGAAAATTTGCTTAATCTTTATTCACGCGTTATGTTGCTAAATCAAAGTATTTACATAAAGAAGTAAAATGCTCAGTAACGCTCATCTGAAGGTAATTCGGGCTTTATTCCTAGCTCACAAGGGAAAAGCGGCAACTCGAAGAACCTAATTTTTTTTTAAACTTTGCACGTTTGCAGAGGGTTTGGACATGCAGATGTGTAAACACATCCTGTAAGGGAAACCCGATGTTTTCTATTGCACCACATGTGGTAAAATTTTATTTATTTGGTTAATCCCGGAGGAGTTCCCAAAGATTATGGTATGATGAATCGATGACGATAATATATATATATATATATTCCAAATTCTTGCGCACCACACACATGTCTTGAAAATTAGAATATAGATAAAGAAAATTTTTCGATTTAATATTAAAAAGTTTTCAATGTACTACCAACTTGTGTAAAGCAGTTTTTCAAACTTATTGCTTAAATAATTAAGTATTTTTTAAATAAGTTTTTAAAACTCTAAAACGTCAAATAATATTTAAGAAGGCAAAATGTGCAAATCAAATACAATAATACTACATTTTAATTGTATTGCAATATAAAAATCTCCCCGTTCAATGACGCGTAGCTAACAAAAAACGTATTAATATATGTTATGAATGTGAGAGCACAGGCGACAGATATTTAATATAAAGAGTCTTTAATATCAATGTAATATGTAATGTAATACATTGCTAGACTGCACACGGTTTTTCCTTCTCCTCCGCTTCACATTCGTTTAATTTCTACTTTATTACCGATTTTTTACCGGCTGTGGCGCGTTGTTATGAGACCCACAAAACCTATGCTTTTATACTGAAATAAAACAATTTTATATGTCTCTGCATATCATAAAGTTGAGGTATCACTTAATTACAATCGCCTTCGCACTCCTTTCACTTGTTATTTATTCTTGCATGTAATAATCCGATTCTCACACACAGTAAAGAATTGTCTTGATTTTATCCGCCCTTATTTCATTCAATTATCTTTCTCCTCGTATAGTAAATTATTAAAATATCTGAAGACTAACGCAGACTTGAGCTCCAAGCTCAGTATATTGAGTAAATTTACAATGCACATTTTTGTTTCTGAGAGCAAAGTTAATATTTATGGTGGTGATGAAAGAGTGAAATTTTGGACGAAGGAAAGAGGAGTTAAGCCCAAAACATATTCAGCCTACCGTAAAGCATAATACCGAATTAGTAATGCTATGCGAGTATATTTCTCGTAACAAAGCTTAATTGAATTGAATTGAATTGAAATGGCTTAATTGCTTAAGAAATTAATATTTTCTCATTAGTAATATAGCATAGTCTCCGTACTTATCGTTTTATTCATAAAAAAAAGTAGATCGTGTAATCTCTAAATACGCGAATCCTGCTACTATAATGTTTATTTAGGGTAGTATTAAAAATGGACGCAGAAAGTGTGAGAGGATATAGGAGAACATGGAATACCCTTCTTGCCATATACCCTCCTGCGAGGCTTCTTTTCAGCTCTACACAGTACATGTTTTACGTTGAACCTTTTTTCCTTTAAGGACATGTACGTGATCTCGCTACGCTGCTTGGGGAGTTGACGTATAGAAGTTATGTACGGAACTATATTTTTCAGTGGTTTAGTGCAAAGCACTTTACCGCTTCGTCTTCGGGAAGGTTTCGGATAAAATCGCCTTGGGCGGAGTTTTATGAATTTTGAAGGTATCACGTAGTACCTATTGGTTTCTAAAAGCTCTCATGAGGAAACCCGAGTTAGAATCGATGCCCCACATTTTCGGGCCGAGTGCATTCGTGAACCGTTACCAGATTGCCCCTCAGTTGACTGCATGGACGCATCGAACAGGAGAGGAACAGTAGGAACGCGAGTGTACAGTAGGCGAGAAATAGAAGATAGAATCGTTTCGAAGTTTTTCGCCTATGCAGCAGGACTGTTAATTTCATATTGCTTTAGTATCCTAAATTTGTTATATTCCAGATAGTTTTTCAAAATTGTCGATCTGTTTATTATGTAGTTTGCTGGAATCAACTTAATGACTCAAATATTGCATTAAATAAATAGAATGCCCATAAAGTGCCAACATTAAATTACCTGTCTTTTTCCATCTCAGCTTGTTTTCACAGGCATATCATAGATATATTATTATTTCCATGATACATATGGGCCCACTTTTTTATTGCAAACATTCAATTATTAAGTCACATTCTTTGTATTCTAAACGTATATGAAGGAATATTCAGAACTGCGGTAGAGTTTCGCGTGGTGCGAAAAAACCCGTCGATTGTATTAAATTAAGTTTATTCAATCCAAATATACCTATTAACTCTCTGGCATTCTAAACTGTCTTTCGTCCTGACACCGTCAACCCTCGGATTATGACTTTAAGCTAATGACTGCGCGTTTTAGGTACTACCGCAGCTACCCTTTCCAAGACTATGAAACACATACCAAAATGCACACACATAATAATTAGTAGAGTAGTGAGGCACGTCAACGTAATTATATGTTGTACACGAAGTGTGACGCAATTAATGCTAAACCCCACTTACAACAACAGTACCTTCCACAGTAATGTATTGCACACAAGATTTTACACAAATTGGTAAAAATTTCGCTCGCAATAGTGCTATGTCCACATTTATATGCATTTAATTTTAACCCAAAAAGAATTTGAATATATAGAATAAGATATACCCGAATTTTTTTAATATTGAATCCCAACCAATCTATGTTTACATATTGACAATTTTATTTCAAAATAGATTTCACTTGATGCGTGCCGCCAGTCTTACAATTTATATTCAACACGTTTGCACAATCTCTTTTTCACTGCCGCATTGAATATATAAACGTAAACATACAGATATAGTTTTAGCTATATTTCTACAAATATAATATATACAGAAAAATAATCACCACTGTGCTTCATTAGCGCGTGCCTGTGCATGTGCGTGTGTGCAAAGAAAAACCGTACAAAACAGTGAATAAAACTTAATTGTATATATTGTCAGCTATATAAAGGTGTGAGTTATATACGCAGATATATACATATAATACATTCATTTATATATTTAACAGTAAAATTAAACACATATATATTTTAATTATGAATTAAAATTAAATTAGTGACGTATACGTGGTGGAATGTAAGAATGTATTAGTTAAAATAGTAAATATTTTAAATAGTAAAGGTACGAGTGGACAAAATGAGAATATTTATAATATAGGACGACGCATACTTACAGAGAATACGCGTGGGCGGTGTTTCAATCATGTATACGGAAGAGAGGGTGTGAATGCAAGGAGTAAAATAAGAATAGTAAAGCCAGAAGTCAGTCTCAACCGACCAAACTTAGAGAGTAAAAGAAAAAAAGTAAAGAGAGTAGAAACAGAGGATAGAGTGTGGTTTAAAAGACAGTTGTAAAAGTGTCAGAGCGTAGCGATTATTAAATAAGTAAAGTGTTTTTCTTTTGGTCATAATATCGTTTCTTTATATCAATATGATTCCTGACGAACGTGTGCTTGAATTTCTTATTCTATCCACATAAAAATTTGCACAATATCGCTAAAAGAACAACAAACAATTAACTTAAATTAAAAATACTGGAAATGATGTTAAATAAACAAATAAGTGTAAAATCACTATTCTTACTAAAGAAATCTCCTGCATCCGTGAAGTCTTACCGAAATAAGCATTTTTGTCTGATAATAACACGTTTAATAAACGGAGTGCTTTCTAAATGTTCTGTATAGTATTAATTTTTTGTTATCAAAATATCTGTACCTTTTGTCGTTCTTTTCCTTCTGTAACTTTTTTGTCCAATTCTTGTTGCCCGACTAATCTGACACTTAATGTGGATTATTACCTAATAAATTATTATCCTAATAATAATTCAACTGTAGGAGTTATTTAAACATACGCTATTCCTTGCAAAGCTTAAAGCCAAATAAAACTAAGGTAGTAGAACAAAAGAATTTTTAATTCAATTGACATAACCTTAAAAAATTTGGCGTAAATACAGAGAACACAATGGTAATCGGAAATAATGAACGTTACGGACAGCCAAACAAGTTGAATGATAAAAATTTAGAGTAGTTGTTGAATGATAATCCATGGTAAATTCAATCAGAATTTGCTTCCACGTTAGGAATTACTTAACAAAACATTTTTGTTGATTTGCAAAGCTAAGTGAAATTTAAAAAATTGGTATTTGCGTTACGTATTTGTTGTCTGTTGACACTTATACGATCCTCCATGGTATGGCATTCTTTTTGTTACACTAGTTTAAAAACAAAAACTTTTTTTTTTTGAAGATTGAAGGTGAAAAATGCGTATTTTTAGACACTCCAAAAAGTCAAAGATCATGAATTCATCCTGGTGAATCCCTCATGGAAAAAATCTCCTATTGTGCATTTGGTGGGACTTTAAGGATATGTTATATCATAAATTACTTAACTCTTTGAGGCACAGGATTTCAGATCAAAAATAGACCCATGTTGCACAGGAATTTTATCGGATTTTAAATGAAACAAAATTGGTATATTTTTGTTAATAAAAGTATAACATCATGGAAAAACATAACAAAATAGTAATGGTTAATTAAATTTGTTGTTATTAGGTGCGGCTCAAATAGTCGCACCGCGCCACATAGGTTTATGTATGGTACTTGTTAAAATACATATTTTTCCCCAAGCATTGGTTTATTCGGAAGATATTGTTTGATCGAACTACGACCTTTAAATTTTATCATTTTATCATAAACTGAGACCAAGACTATAATTTTTTTGAAATTTTCTGGTATCTTGTCCAAGAATGGACGAATTTTATACAGTTTATCATAGTTGGCACTTTCTCTGGCTGGAGTTAGTCTATTATCATTTATATGAATATGGCTGAGAAGGCACCCAAAACGATTTACATTCATTATTTGACATATGTATTCATTCCGTAAATATGGTTTAGAGCTCCAGGCATCTCAGTAACTTGGGAGTTTATTGATTCTCATTAGAAAATTTATACCAATAAATGCGCGAATTTCTTGGTCATCAGTTGGCTTTAATCTTTTGCCTTGCTGTTCTGCGTATAAATTCATTTGAAAAACAATGGACTGAATAACATCCTCAGTCAAAAATGTGCAGCACACGTCATATGGTGATGGGACTAGCAAATCTGTGTTGTAGCGAGTCGGACCAAAATCTGAAGAAAATTCTCCCGCTGGAATTGATTGTCCGTCAGGTGACCATTTTCTACTCCTTTGGGCGGTATGGTTCTGCTGATCCGGTGACCGCGTAATTTCATCTATAGGAATATCGTCTTCAGATTCATCCGAAAATGAAAGTATGCGTATTTTCTTTCTTATTGGCGGGAATAATTCCGAGTCATTGTTACCCTTTGTAACAAATTTTGTTTATTGTGTACACATATAGATAAACACTAAACGAACAGATGGATGAATGTGGAATAGATAAATAAAAAAATATAGAATAAATAAATAAATATAGAATAAATACTAAACAAATGAGTGGGTGATTATGGAACAAATAAATAAATAAATAAATAAAGAATAAACAAACACGTGGCTCGGCGTTGATTCGGGCAGTTACCGTCGCGACCTCGGGATCCGAACGTGGCGGATTTTGCAAAATTTATAATTCAGCTACTCACAAAGGGTGAGCCCTTTCGTATCTGGGTTACGACGGAGATCTACTCCTATGGGTCGTAGCGGGCACGGGTCCCACTCCCGGGTACGGAAAATGTTCTTCGCCGGTTCGTTCCCGATTCGCTCCGGTTTACACTTTTCAGACTGTTGCCCGATGGCTGCTCCCCGAGTCTCTCGTAGCGGGCACGGGTCCCACTCCCGGGTACGGAAAATGTTCTTCGCCGCTTCGTTCCCGATTCGCTCCGGTTTACACTTTTCAGACTGTTGCCCGATGGCTGCTCCCCGAGTCTCTCTTCTTTTCCCAAGCTCGACGCGTTCCTCAATCGCGAGCGTCACCCCTCGGCGGGTTCTCGAAACGCGCTAAAACCGAGCCGCACGCCTAGGCGGCACGGTTTTAAATACTCGTGTAACCTAAACGGTTACAAGGTGTAGGTACATTTGGCATAAAATTAGATGCTTGTAGTCAAGGCATAAGATCACTTACGTTAAGAGCTACGGTGGTATAATGGATAGAAGCTCGGACTGCCACGCAAGAGACTTGGGTTTGAATCCTGCTTATCACAGCTGATTTTTCCATGTAAATATGTATACTGTAGCTCTGGTGGTTTGAAACGCACCTTAGACAGTAAGTATTAGGCCAAAAGACCTTAGCAATTGGTGCCAAAAATGAAATAAAAAACAAAGATTACATATCTACTGAATAAAACTCGCTTCCACAATTCCGTCTGCAGTGTATTTTTGTATCACATTAAATGGTTAAAATATGATTATGTATGACATTTACTTCATACTTACATACATGTAATCTCATAAAGATAATGTTAATGTGTGACAAATGTTTCTGGTGCCATGACAACATTTTCATCATAGGAGGATGTAGCAGACTCAGTCGGGTTTATCCACATTTGCTGGACCTGAATGAGGACAGCTAAATGTGTGCTAACCGTAATGGTTTATTGCCATTAATCTACATCTTACAAATATCGCTTATGGCTACAGCACTAATACTACAGGTCATGAGTACAAGTCGTGCAACTACGGTTCACAAACATATTCGAAATAATAATCATAAGATAGGGTGGTCCGTATCAGACAGGTGCATATACTTTACAGGTTTATCAAATGGAATTGACCGTTTTGCAAATACATCACACAATGTTAATTACATAGTAAAAAATAAAAAATTGTATTGATTCATACAATTACATAATTACATATGGACGTGAAGGTATGAATAAAACCAGTGCACATAATTCAGTATTTGAATAATGATAATAATTCTATACATATGTATATATACAATATGTTTATAGTACATATAACCTAGACTATAAACGATTTTCCTTGAATTATTATTATGATGTAATAACAATATTGAACTACCGAATTCTCTGCACACAGTTTTTATACATACTACCTGCATCTGCATATGTAATTGTGTAATTGCATAAATTATAATAAAATTTTTTATTTCTTGCTATTTAATTAATATTATTTGATGTTCTTTATATATAATATATATGTAAAAATACATGATTTGCAAAAGCGTGAATTTAATATGGAAAACCTGTATACGACAGCCATTTTATGGCAGGATGAGTGTAGTCAATGGAGGAACAATTCCCCATATACCATATCCACCATATACCACTCATATACCAAGAAAGCAATTTAGCTGAAATGTAATATGACAATTATGAAAAATGTAAAAAGTTTAAAAACTTGTCCCTCAATTTGACAGTAGCATTTTGTTTTTATTTGGTAGCAATGTGATCCTATATCTTCTCTACAAGTATCTAATTTTCTGTTCATTTTTGCACTTCGCCAACATATGAGTCCGCGATGCAGGCTTATGCTTCTATATTACTAGGCAAGTGATTTTTTTCTTGGTGGCATGAAGCAAATCGTGTTTCTCTCTTCGTAACTGGCCTTTAAATTGTATCTCTTAATTTGTAAGTAGCGCTTGGGTTGAGCCTTTTACGTTGTTATTTTCACACCATGTTTTATGCATTCAGTGCAAACTGTGTTCGTGATTATATTGTACCTGGCATCCTTTTGATTGGCCAAATCTGGCCGGCGTATTAAGAAAAATAAAATTGAAAAATTTTATGATATCACTTTTTAGGCTCGTTTTTAAGTATGTGAGCTGGCCCTTTTGTTCAGCAGAATACAAAGGCCTGGAAAACCGTCTTTTCTACCTTGTAAGTGCCAAAAATCATACCAATACTATGCAGATGATTTTATTGTATTTTGATTAAATGTTTAGGTCATACAATATTTTTATAAAAACTGGATACGATTTTCTTATTCAGCGCGTTAAAACGAATAAAATGTCAAATATGTCTAACAAATTTGGTGGTGTACTCGTACATTTCAGCCAAAATGGGGAGTATTTATGTAAACTGAAAGTTGATCAAATAAGGATTTAAAGAAAAATATAAATACTTATAAAAATAATTTTATAAAAACCTAGAATAGAATTATTATTATTGTAGATCGAAAAACACTAAGCAAGTGTAGTAGGTATGCATATATTTAAATAAATCTGTAGGCTTACTTTTAATAATACCATGATATACCATGTTACAGGAGGCAATAAAGGAGAAGAAAGAGGGCCTGGACTAGACGCTTCTCCCAGTCAGAAGTTAACTAACCCAAATCACTAAGTCTGTAAATTATAATGTAATACCGTCTTATTTATACAATTCCGCTTATTTAGTTTTGTGGTGGAAATTATTCACGCTTCGTTTAATTTTAGAGATAAGCTATAATTGTAAAATAATTTGTTTTCTTATAAGTAAACATTCATTTTTTAAGCACACAAATGAATTTGCTTTTTTTCCTTTTTTTAGGCCAAAGTATCACTTTTTTAAAGTAACTTTTAGGTTTTAGTAAAATAATATGTATATGTGTGCACGTGCGTGTTAGGTACTGTTGGAATCAATAATTTGTACCATAAGGCCTGAAGAGGTGTAAGGAAAAATCGTTATATGTAATAATTTTGATGCAAAAGTTCCTTCTAAAGGACATTTTTCCAATTTCTAAAAATTTTTTGTTCCTTTCTCGCCTTTTTAGATTAGCAATAAGTTATATTAAGCTGTATAATATTGTATTTCCACGTTTTTATAAATAATACAATTAAATATGTCAATGTGTATTATAACAACCATAATTCTACATTTCTGCGCAATTTGTAAATAGCGTGCCTGTGGATCATAGAGTCTATAAATCCGGATCGATTAGCTCCAGCCGCCGTCCATCTGTATTTAGTCGTATTGTTCACAAAAGCAGGCGAATACAATATCACAGAACTGAATGTAAGTTATTGCCAGTATAAGGAGATGGAAAAGGAGGGTGCTAACTTTCAAAATTAAAAAAATGTCCTTCAAGTAGAAATATTTGCATTTGAGTTGCTTTATATAAGGATTTTGTAACATAACTTAACTGGAGAATCACACGTGCCGTGCATAGCCCGGCGCGGCAATATGGTTAAAAAAAGAAAAAGGACCTTTAGGAATTGTAGAACGCCGTCCTGATGAGTCTTATTACAAATTCGCAATATAATGTTATATATTTTGAATAAAAACTTCGCACGGACAAAAACTATTTTGTATTTGAACAATTGGCAAAGACATACAAAATAAATCAGGTGCAAACTTTTCTTCTGGAAGAACATTTTTTCAATCTTCATAGTTTACACGCTTGTTTCCCATTTCCTTGTACTGGCAAATATTTATATTAGGTTCCATAATATTATATTCGGCCATTTGTATGAACAATGCAACTGAATATATCAATATGTATTACACCGACCAACGATTATAAGTATCTGCGCCTGGTATCTCCAAGGTTATAGTTCAGCTTCTTCTTGCTCCCCTTCAGGGGACCCAGAACAAATTAATAATTCAGTTTGTGCAAACATACTATGCACACTGCTTAATGTAATCAACCTACGGATCGAAGTTTCTAATAACAATAAAGGATTAATAATAATATGTATCACATAATGCCAATGTCTATAAGCTAAGAACAATTAAAGATAAACAGCAAATAAATTATGCAACAAACTAAAAACTGTGAAAATAAACAATAATCTTTGGATTGAATTAAAACTAAATTTGTGGATCAAAAAAAAAAAATCATGGTATTATTTACTGCTATTCATTCTTCAAATTCACTAGTAGTCACGTCAAGCTGCTCACTTTTTTAATTTTCTTCTTGAATAGTATTTTTCGGTCATCCACAATGCTTAAAGTCATTTTTAATCGTTGTTTTGGATGTTTAATTTTATGACAGGGCAATGAGATGTGAGGGATAAGTATTTATATGTATTTATTAACTTTCCCCTCAGGGTATCAGTTCTGTTACAAAATTACCTTTACTCGCTAATGCCAGTGCTCCCTTCCTTGGTCCATATTTCATGTTTAGTTATCCATTATATCCTTCTTATGCTGTTTCCTTAAACTAAGTCTTTTTTGCTGTGATCAGGTCTCATCAGCCTTACACTAGTATTCGCCCTCCATTACCCCTCTCCCTCTTCCCTTTCTCTAGAACTTCCGTTTCCTCTCGTTTTGTCTTCCTCATTCTCCACCTCCTCTTTCATTACGTCCCATTTCTCCCTAAATTCCTCTACCATTCTCATCTACTCCCCCCTTCTCCACCTACCAACTTGTTTCCTCCATTCCCATTCGGCTTCTCCTCTCCTCCCTAGACCATCACAACCCCCTCTCCTCCCCTCCTCCCGTAAGTGTTCCAGTATCTTCCTTCCTTTACCTCATTCTGAATCTGACTATCCTCCTTCATTTGCTTTCTCTCTACCCCTTTTTAAAATACTCTGGTATCCTTTCCACCCTAAGCTCCTTGTACTACTTATTGTACTTTGATTCTGTTATCTTTTCTCCCTTCTCCTCTCTTTTTTATCTCTGACCTTCCAGCTCTCCACTATTTTCTCGAATCGTTCTTTCCTTCCTTCCTCAATCTCCCTTAAACTTATTTCTCCCTGCTCCAACCGCCAGTCGACTCCACCTATGTCGACGCGCCCTTGCCTTTCGTAGTTTTTTCCCTCACCTCCTCCCAGCATGCCCCTTGTCAGTGCCCCTTCTTTTTCTTCTACAGTCTTTTTTCGTAACCCCAATGCCTGATCGCTGCCGTAATCCCCAAACATTTCTTCTCTAACACCTCCCTTAACATATAACTCTGTGTATCCCTGCCTACACCCTATCATCCACCGTAAAAATCTTTCCTGCACCCTCTTCATCCTCTTTCTCCCCATCCCCATATTTCCACCCCACAACTTAATACCATTCATACAAATTTATCAAACAAACATAACCTTTTCCCCCAGTCCCCGCTGAATCTTTCCTTTTCTTATTTATCCATACCCTCCCACATCTCTGCCGCCCGCCTTCTTTATCTTCCTTTTAATCTGCACCTCTTGCCCTCCGTTCTTTTGAAATACATATCCCAAGTATGTTATCTGCTTCACCTCCTCCTCTATCCTCTTCTCTCTTTTTTTTTTTTTTGAAACCATTTTTCGGCACCGACTGCTAAAGGTCATTTAAGCCTAGGACCTACTTTTTAAGATGGGTTCCGAACCACCAGAGCTATGGTATACATATCACATGGAAAAACCAGAGGTAATGGGTGGGATTCGAACCCGGATCTGCCGCGTGGCAGTCTAAGCCTCTATCCACTACACCACCGTAGCTCCATAAATCCTCTTCTCTATCCACGACCATCTAGCATTCAGTTTCTTACTTTTCAAGTAACTTTCTAGCGTCCCCATCAAGCTTCTCATTTCTGCCTTTTCCTCCGAAAGTAATACTATGTCATTTGCGTATGCAAGAGCACACACTCTTTCCTCACTCACTCTAATCTCTCCCCACTTCACCTTTCCAGGCTCTGCTAGATCTGCTATTAAAATGTTAAATAAAATAGGGATCACCGAGCAGCTTTGCCTTAAACTTCTAGCGGTCCAGAAGACCTACCCCTCTATTTCCCCCACCTTTACTGTTCGTCTCCCTCATTACCTCTTCTGCTCTCCTCACCAACCCTTCTCTCACTCCCCTTTTTCTTATTGCCTTCATCAACATCCCTCTATCCATGGAATCGAAAGCCGCCTTCAGGTCTACGGCGAAGGTCACTAACTTGCCTCCCTTTCTTCCTATTTGCCTATTCACTAAGTAATTCAATACATAAGTGCATCTAGAAGGGAGAAACCAGGAACTACAAACGCAACACGTCGCGATGCTCACCGACGCTGTGTTGCTCCCACAACATCCTAACTTGGGGGTCTGGCCCTTGCATACTGGACTAATTTGACTAAGCGCGTCAGGAGACCCCTCGCTTGCTTAGCTAACTTGACGACGCCGCTCACTCGGACCGCCTGCAACCCCTCGTAGTGCGACTGGTGCAATGGGCCCCATAGTGCGCCCTCGGTCTACACTATACAAAAAAAAATTAATCAGGCGGAGGCGACAGGGGGCCCCTGCGCCCCCCGTGACCCCGACCCCGGTCACGGCACCATGGGTCCACTCTTTCGCGGACCCGCTCCGCGGTCTCCTTCTGCAGCATAATCTCCTCGCAGAAGGAGGCCACGGCGCGCCAGGACCTCTCGCTATTCAGCATCGCCTGCACGACTGCTGGCAGCGAGAGGTCCATGCCTACTTCAATCTGCAGGACACGGCGCAGATTTTCCCACGCTGGGCAATGCCACAGCATGTGCTGCGCCGTGTCTTGCCACAGTGGTGGTATTGCGTCGTTCGTTCCTTCTTGATCCGACACAGGTACTCACCAAAGCATCCATGCCCCATGAGAATCTGTGTCATCCGGTAGGTCAGCCGGCCGTAGGTCCTGCCCAGCCACTTCTCGAGGCTGGGCAGGACAGCCGCTATAGCGTGCTGTCCCACGTTGGCGGGCCATCTCCATCCATAAGGAGCTGCTCCGGCAGAACCATGACCGCCGCGTAGGAGGACGTGCGGTATGCCCTCTCGATCCTGATGGCCAGCCGTCTCTCGATCTCGGCTGTGCCGGCTGGCCATCAGATCGCCGGCCTAAACCGGGGCCCTGTAAAGGGCTACGGACGCCACGACTCCCGCGTAAACGGGGCGGACACTATCCCTGGGCTCCCGAGGTTCGGGAGAAAGCGGTCCAAACGACCTGCCATCCGTTCCACTCGGGGAGCCAGACAATTGAAGTGGGCCGCAAAGCGCCATTGGCTGTCCAAGGTAAGCTCCAGGTACTTCATCCCGGAGCTCACCTTGACTTCGGTCTGACCCACCTGGAGCCAGGACCGGGGCAGCTCCTCACGGCGACGAGGATTTTAAAACCACATTGCCTCCATTTTGTGGGGAGCTACGCGAAGTCCCAGCTCCTCTATCTTCCGGACGACGCAAGCCACCCCCCCTTCGGCGAGGCGGAGCGTTCTTCTGTAGTCTCCCCCGGTGGCCAGCACCATCGTGTCGTCCGCATAACACAACAAGCTGACCCCGAGGGGGAGGACTCTTGGGTTATGTCTAGGCTGTAGGGCGGGTATGTACAGACCGAATCAATAATTTGTTCCGTGACCCCAGAAGGGGGGCAAGGAGAAGCTGGAATGCGACCGTGACGGTGTCAGGTGGCTGGGGCCAATTGGTCCAGATTCATAGACTCTGATCGACAGGCGCGCTATTTACAAACTCGGTAGAAATGCATAATTATCGTTGTTACAATACACGTTGGTATATTTAATTGTATTATTCATAGAAACGTACAAATACAATATTGCAGAGCTTAATATAACTTATTGCTAGTCCAAGAAGGTGAGAAAAGAACGAATTACCTTTTAAAATCGGAAAGATGTCCTTGAAGAAGGAACTTTTGTATCGGTATTATTACAGACAACGATTTGGTAACATTTATCGATTAAAAGGATTAAATCAAGTAGTTGTGCTAGGACTGATTATTGTTACTTTTCAGAGCTATAATGCACTTTTTCAGAGTTGTAAAATGGTTCTTTTTAAGGTTATGGCACGGTTCTTGACCGAACTACAATTTATTTTACATTGGAACAATTAATCAATCAATTAATATTACGAAATCGTCATATGTAATGATTCTGATGCAAAAGTTTCTTCTTAAAGGACATTTTTTCAATTTAAAAAGGTAATTCGTTCTTTTCTCACCTTCTTGGACTAGCAATAAGTTATATTAGGCTCTGTAATATTGTATTTGCACGTTTCTATGAATAATACAATTAAATATGTTTTTCAATTTAAAAAGGTAATTCGTTCTTTTCTCACCTTCTTGGACTAGCAATAAGTTATATTAGGCTCTGTAATATTGTATTTGCACGTTTCTATGAATAATACAATTAAATATGTCAATGTGTATTGTAACAACCATAATTATACATTCCTGCACAGTTTGTAAATAGCGCGCGTGTCGATCACAGAGTCTATAAATCTCGATCAATTGGCCCCAACCGCCTGACACCGCTACGCTCGCATTCTAGCTTCTCCTGCCCCCCTTCAGGGGACACGGAACAAATTATTGATTCGATCTGTAACAGTACCCCATTCAAATTTGTTAATGAAATCGATTGTTACACAGGCGGTGTGCGGAATGAGCGTTATGCCGATGAAAATGCACTCCCTTTGTGAGCATGCCCCTCCTTTTGTTTTGAATCGCGTGACAAAGGTTTTTCAACGTCTTACTATAGCGGTTCACATTGATCATTGCACCGGCTGACATTAATTCGCATAACAATAATATCTTGCTGTCCCAAAAAACGCTCGCCATCGCTTTTCCGGCAGCGTTTATCTGAACTTTCGCGGCTTCAGTGACTGTGCATGTTTCCACGAACGGGATCGTTCTTTTATTTCTTGTGTCGTGTAGTGAACCCAGGTCTCGTCCCCAATGACAATAGCGTCTAAGAACTCCTCGTCATCGAGGAAATTTGCAGACCGCTTCGACATACTGCCGTTTGTGGTCTTTCGTAAGCATTTTCGGGACCCACCTTGCACAAACCTTGGCATACCTTAAATGATCTGCCAAAATGTTATCCATGCAGGTCTTGTTGATATCAAGGATTACGTCGCAGAGCTCCCGAAGCGTTACCCTTCGATCTGTCAGCAATTTTTCTTCCACTTTCGCAATCGTTTTGTCCGAAACCGGTGGCGGTCCAAACCGCTGTTCGTCATGGACGTCTGTACGTCCGTCTTTGAATTCTCTGCACCATTTGCGCACGTGTTGTAGGCTCATACACTTTTCTTCGTAGACTTCATACAATTGGGAATGAGCGTCCACCGGCGCAGTATTTTTGACGCGGTGCACTTGGCGCGAGAAGTTAGTGGAAGCTCCATTTCTAACAGCTGAAGTCGTAGACAGTTCGCGGGGACGGGGATTAGAAAAGCATGAACCAAGCTACACGCTAGTATCACGCTAGATCCCGCGAAACGGAATTCCTGGCGACTGCAGCTCCTTGGCAACCTTATTTTACGGACAACTCTCGTATAAATATTGTCTACTGTCCCTCTATCCTTTCTGAATCCAGCCAGTCCTTCTGGTATAATTCTCTTCCCGTCCACCTCCGCTCTTAGCCTCTCTGCCAATACTCCTGCGTACACTCTATACAATGCCACCATCGTCATCCCCTGGTAATCCCCTACTGCCTTATCACTCTCCTTCTTTTGCACCGGCATCACCAACCCCTCTTTTCATATTTCCGGCTATCCCTCCCCTCTCTACCCCTCCCAACATCTTAAATTATTCGCTCCATTCTTCCATGTCTATTCCCTCTTCTGCACCCCCTCCACCTCCTCCCTCTTTAACCGTTTATAATCTCCCATACCTCTCCTTCATTCCTCGCCTCCCTTACCCTCTTTCCGCAATTCTCTCTCTCCTCAACCTTCTTTTTTCCACAAATTTCTCTATATTTGCTCCTTTTTTTCTTGTAATCTATCCCTTCTCCCCCATCCCCTCTGCAAGCCTTCAATGCCTCTCTTGCGCCTCTTTTGCTCTTTCTACATTCCTCGTCTCACCACCTGCTGCTTGTTCTCCCTCTGCTCCACCTGTTACCATCACTCCCTTGTTATTCTCATCCTTTCTTTCACCTTTCTCACTACCTTCTTCCGCTTTATTCCATTCCCGTGTACCGCCCACTTCTCCTTTTCCGTTCTTTCCTCAAATTCTCTCTGCCCCTCTTCGTCCCACACATCTCTCTCTCTCTCTTTTCCTTCTCTCTTCCCCCCTTGTCACCACCGTGAGCATCATGTAGTTTGATTCTATTTTCTCCTCCACCCTGAATTCTTCTATCTCCTCCCTACTCACTTCGTCTGTCATCATGTAGTCAATTACAGATCTCGTCCTTGCCGATGTACGCGAACTCTCCCTCTTCATCCCCCGCCGTACATCCATTCAATATCCCCTAACTCCTCTTCTCCGTTCCAACCATCAATCTCTTGTCCCTCGATATTTTGTTTTTCTTCCCCTCTTCACCACTCTTACGTCCCTTTTTTTTTCTCTACCCGTTCTCTCCATCCTTCTCCTTCTACTCCTATCCTCGCATTGAGATCCCCTCCTATCAACATCCTACTTCGCTCCTTTTTTACCTCTTCACCCCATTCCTCTACAGCCGCCTCTAATTTTCCCATTTCCTCCCCTATATACACCGCCATTATTCTCCATCTCTGCCCCCTCCCCCCTCTCCTCCTGCCACATTTCTTTTCTCACCTTCATCACAATTTCTCTCTTAGCTCTCTGCCTTCCACTCTCCCTCCTTGCTCGCTGCGCCCTCCATACAAACCCCTTCGGTAGCCTTCTTTTAATTCTCTCCCATCCTTTCTCCTCCAGCCGCGTCTCTACCAGTCCCATCACATCTCATTCATTCAGCTCTTCCCAGAATTCTTTATTTTTCCCCCTCAACCCTGCAACATTGTAAAAACCAATCTTCCATTTACACACTCCCTCTCTCCTGGCCCCATCCTTATTTCCCCCACCCTGCTACTCATTCACTCTCCCCCCTACCGCCCCTTCCCCCTTTTCCTTCACGCCTCCTCTTACCCTCCCTTGCTCGTCAACTAGTGCTTCCTCCTCCTCACTCCAACTTCATCAATTTTCTCCTAACATTATTCTTTTCGGTCTTGTCCAAACTTTCCCCTCTGTCTCCGCCTCTGCCTTTCTAACTATTTTCCTCATCTTCCATCTAGTCTTTCTTTCTCTCCACGCGAGATCATCCTTTATTCTTTCCCCTCTCCCTCTCAACTTTTTCTTCTCCTCAAATACTTCTCATTTTTGGTCATGGGTCTGTAGTTTCACTGCCACTATTTCTCCTCCATTACGTTGTCTCCTCTTATTCTTTTTACCCCCTATTCCTTTACTTTGGCATTTATTTTGGTTATTAACTTCTGCACTGTCTCCCTTCTTCTCTCCTCTTTTACCTCCAAACCCCTCATCATCTCGTTTCGTCTCTTTTCCTCCCTTTCCCCCCACTTCTTTTTTCTCTCCATCTCTCTTCCCTTCTCTTCTATTTTTCTCATTCTCTCCCCCACCTCTCTTCGCAGCTCTCCCCCCCCCCTCTTTTCCTCTCTCCACTGCTCCTCGTTCCCACGTTGCAACGCCTCTATTTGCTTCATCTCCTCTTGCCCTTCCCTAATCATATATTTCACCTCGTCCTTCCACTTCTCCATATCCGCCATCTATCGCCCCCTTTCCCTTATTGGATGGGAATCTCTCTGTCTTTCCGCTTATAATGAACGCCGTTTCCTGCCCCTTCCCGCTATTTGACAGGTCTTCTTTCCTCCTTTTCCCGGATTCCCTAATCAGGCTTATACCTGCGTCTATCTTCCTCACTCTCTATCATCGTTCTCCTACTCAAACGTCTACCCCCCCCCCCTCCTTTGTCGTCCGTCGTACGCACCTCTCCCTTTTTGTTCTCCCTTGTCCAACTACACCCGTCCACGCTTCTAATCTTAAACTTTCACTGCGTTTTCCGGTACTCCCTATTCCTCTTCGTCCACCTCCTCTACGCACTCTTGCTACTTCACCTTACCCTTACTCGCCCTTATATCTCTCCAAACCCTCCACTACATCCACGAGCTTCCTCTACTCTCTGTCTCATCATTATTTCAAACTACACTTTCTACACCTATTCAAACTATATTGCACCGGAAACGGAAGTTCGTAAGGTATATCTATTTTACATTTGCTTTTTGCGTTCATACATTGTGCATCCACCATATTTTTGAAATACCCGGCACCTATTAATTTTCGGTAAAATACTTCTGTAGACCTTATAATTGTTTGATTGCATTAAGGCAGCAGCGAATAGAGAAACCATTTTTTTTATTGTTTATGTGCCAATTTATACCATGTATTAAAAAATAATTCTTTAAAATACAAATGATATAGAACGAAGACATGATTATTATAAACGATGTTTTTCGAAGCAATCGTATACGCCCTGTTACTTCTCATAAACATATAATGCACATGCGTGTGTGTACATGTATGCGTGCATGAATGTATTAATTTGTATACTTAATAAATATATATGTATTTTATTACATCTAATTTTTTTGTGTGCCAGACGTTACTTTCTACATTTTACAATACATGTAAAATGAATGCAGCATTTTTGTTTTGACTTCATTTGTCATTACTTTTGCGAATGTAACTATTTAAAAGGTCATCAAATTTTTTTTTAAATAAGTACATATTAATAACTACATATTTTAAAAAGGGAAAAGAGAAAGTCGTGTTTGCATTATAAACAATATCAGATCTATTGTCGGTTTTACTTTTCAAGCTCAATTTTACTTTTCCATTATAGTTACTAGATTATTGTCAAAGTTTATTATCAAATCGTTTGATTGTCTTTGGAATTTCAGCATCATTGACTAAGTATAGAATAGATGTAATATTCAATATAAATTTTATGCTTATATATTAATTGCTTGTTAGATTCGTTATATATTTTGAGCCATATTCCGAAATCTATACAATCCGTTTACTATTTTCGTATTACATATAACATTATCGGTACAGAATAAAACACAATCGGTGAGTGCTGCTAGAACGATAGGAATTATGATTAAATTCATCTTTAGCATTCAAGTTTTGTTACTGAGAGGAAATTGTTAGTTCCCTTCGGAACCACAGTATAAGAAACACGATAGATTATTAAACATCAAAACCAATCAAGTATTCGAAAAATTATCTTTTCAGTTTTTGTTTTTTTTTAGTTACATATCTGATTTGTGCCATTTGTACTTTTATAATTGTGCAAAACGTAGTGTTTAATTTTACGCAATTTTATCGTTTTTTTGGCCTAATTGTTGAAAAAAAAAGTAGAGTAACAGGAAATTAAAACATATTATAGAAAATGCATGTATCCAAATCGTGGACTAATAAATTGTAATTCAACGGATAATACTACTTCTCATCCAGTGAATGACAATGAAAGTTCCATAGTGTGATTGCTTAACTGTGATTTAGGTACTTGGGTAAAAATGATAAATACAGAATTACAAACAAAAATATGTACTAAGTGGAAACATTTTAAAAAATAATTTTCTTGTAGGGAGGAGTCTCAATTCTTGTATCTTTGTTTCAACAAAGGTAAGGGATAGATGTACAGTACTACAGTGCTCCTAATACCGAACATTCTATCCCTTATCTTAGTTTTCTCATATCTGGTTGCTTGCGAAAAGATGCTGTACTTAAAACTATTTTTACGCGAGGATGACAATAGTGATACGGTAGCGATATAATGAATTACAGAACGTGATATATAGAATGACCACGAATGGAAATTGAAGAACGATTGAAGCATAAAAAATATAAATATATTATTCCTCGTGGCGCTTTAGGCAATGAACGGACTAAAAAATAAGCTTTTTTAGATTGTCGTACGTATTTGAAGAAAGAAATTGTGAGAGAAATATTTGGTTTTGTTTTCTCATTTATAATGATGCAATTATTCAAATCCCCAAAGGAGACTTGCACACGTATTGAAAAAAATTTGTAACAAGGCACTTTGTTTTTTGTCAGCTTTGTAGAATAAAATTCATGCTGCCTTCCGTCTCTGCTTGCGGAATCCAGAAAGAAATTATTCGAAAAAAATGATATGGTAAAATATCCATGATGGTCGCTTTGGAGCTTCCTCGCAAAATTCTCTGCGCTGTACCTACGCTTATATTGGGTCTATGCATAAGTCATGCATAACATGGAGAGAAAAAATGTGTATTTTCGGTGCGTTTCGCTTTTCTATTTCCGAAAAGGTAAAAACGCGTCGCAGGCCCACAAAAAAATATGCGCCGTGTACGAAGAGAATGCCGTAAGCGAAAGTGTGTGTCAGAAGTGGTTTACGAAATTTCGTTGTGGAGATTTGGATCTCGAAGATGCTCCTCGCTCTGGTCGGCCAGTTACTACCGATGTCGATCATATCAAGGCTTTAATTGAATCTATTGGCGTCAGTGATGTAAATAAGAATGCGTATATGCTTTCTCTATTGCAAAGGTATTTATTTACACTAATATTGAAATAGCAGCGTTTTACAAGGACGTTTCAACGGTGATCGGTAGAACAATAGCGGCGCGGCTTGTTGATCTCTAACACTCTCCCTCAAGCTGCGTCCGATGATGCCCGTGTGGTTGTAGTCCAAAACCCACAACGCAACTCATATGTCGCGTTCCCGGCAAAGCTTTCGTCAGGGTGTCAGCGATCATTTCTTCCGTTGGCAAATAACTCAGGCACACGGGATAGTTCTGTAGGACGTTCCGTATGAAATGATGCCTGAGATCAATATGTTTTGATCTCGAATGGAATACAGAGTCGATCGCCAGTTGCTCTGCGCTGCGGTTATCGTTGTATATAGTCACGTCGGCCAGATCCGAGTGTCCAAGTTCCTTGAGAAAGTTGATAAGATACACGGCTTTATTGGCGGCGTCTGAAATCACCATGTACTCCACTTCCATGGATGATAGGGCCACTGTTTTTTGCTTACGGGATCCCAGGATATGGCTGTCCCGTTGAGTATGAAGATGAATCCCGTGTATGAGCGCCGGTCCAGAATACAGCTTCCCCAATCGGCGTCTGCGAATGCTATCATTCGGCAGGTATCCTTTTTAAAGGTTAACTCGTAGTCGGCCGTCCCTTTTAGGTAACGAAGTACGCTCTTCGCAGCTGTCCAGTGTATCTTGCTATAACATGAGCTGAATTGACTAAGTACGCTCACCGCGTGAGCGATGTCAGGACGAGTGCCCACTACAGCATACATTAGTGAGCCAACCAATTCTTTGAACGGGAGTATCTCCTCGTTCATCTCTGCATTATCCGGAACCTTGGTTAGTTTTACGTCCGACCCTTTTGGGACAGAAACAGGTGTCCTCCCTCTCGTCGGATTTCAAGTCCGAGGCAGTCTTTTGCCTCCCCGAGTTCCTTTATATTGAACGATTGAGATACTTTCTTCTTTATCTCGCCCTCCCTCTTTCGATCGTTGGAAATAATCAAGATATCGTCGACGTATACTAAGATGAATGTCAGGTTCTCCGTGTCGACGTAAACACATATGTCGGTGTGCGTGGGAATTAAACCGATACTCCGAAGTTTTTCGTCGAGCTCGGTGTGCCATCTTCGACCAGCTTGGCGTAGTCCGTACAGCGCTTTGTTTAGTCTGCAAACTGCGTTCGGTTCTTCAAGTTTCTTCGACATGGCGTGTGCATGCTTCGTGACTTGTATGTCTCTTTCTTCGATGATCATTCTTTTCGGCATCTCTGATAGAAGTTCCGGTGTTTCCATGAAGATTTCGGCGTCGACCTTTCCATTCAGGTATGCCGTTTCAACGTCGAGTTGTGTTATCTTTAAATCGAACCTGGTGGCCAGTACTGTTAATAATCTGAAGGATCCAAGACGTGCTATGGGGGCGAAGATATCGTAGAAATCGATACCTGGGCGTTGTGAGAATCTTCTTGCAACGACCCTTGCTTTCCTTCTATCTAAGCTTCCATCTGCTTTATATTTATTTCTAAGCACTGTTCGACACTTGATTACCCTTTTATTTTTGGGCCTGGTAACGATGTCGAAAGTGTCGTTCTGTATAAGACTTTTCGTCTCTGAATATATGGCGTCGCGCCACTCTTCCCCTTCCGATCCGAAGATTGCTGAATGAAGTGAGATTTCGGCGTGCATCGCAAATTCAGCGTCGTGCCATTCGTTTCTTTCGTCGTCACCGGGATCTCTAGTTACGGGTTCATCAATTTTTATCGTATTGTATTCTTTCCTCGGTCGACCGGGCTTTCCAGCCATGATCTTACGTGGTCTTCCTGGAGCGCGTCGTATTTGGTCGTTGCCTTGGACTTCATCTTGTGTTCTGACTTCTTCCGATGGAACGTCATCTGGGTTATCAAGTAACTCGTTATTGGAGTTATCGTTGGGAGGATTGTCTGGGTTTCCTGTGTTGATAGTGATCTCTCCTTCTTAAGTCAACGTTGGAACAGATTTATCGTTCTTGTATGGAAACTCATTCAGAAATTTGACATCGCGAGCTATTTGTACCTTATTCTCGGAGGGTATCCATATACGATAGGCTTTTGAGGTCTCGGAATATTCGACGAAGATGCCTTCAATGCCCTTCGGCGCAAATTTATCCTTGCTGTCAGTCTTGTCCAGGATGTATACTCTAGTACCAAACTTCTGCAAGTGACCGACACTTGGACGTCTGCGCGTCCATATCGCGTGTGAAGTTTTCCCGTCTAAGCTTTTCGTGATGCAACGATTTTTTACATGATTCGCCGTTGCGATTGCTTCCGCCCAGAAGAACATGTGGAGTCCCGATTCTGTCAGCATGCAACGCGCGCTTTCCACGAGCGTCCTGTTCTTATGTTCCGCGGCTCCGTTCTGTTGAGGGGTGTAAGGCGTCGATAATCGTCGTCGAATGCCGAGTCTCTTCAATATGTCATTCATCTCGGCGTTACAGAATTCTTTCCCGTTGTCGGGTGATTGTAAGGTCATGATTTTCCGGCCGATTTGAGTCTCGGTGTAGTTCCTGTACTCTAAAAATTTGGAACTTACTTCCAATTTATTTTTGAGGAAGTAGACTTCCGTCCAACGGTTGAAATCGTCGGTGAATGTTAAGAAATATCAGGCGTGACCCTGTGACTCGTTCCGCATGGGCCCACACACATCCGCGTGTGTTATCTCGAGTGGGGCCGTCGTGTGTTTGCCGCTCTTGGGAAATGGAAGACGTGTAATTTTACCGGCGGCGCAAGTATCACAAGTGTGAAGAGCAACACTCGTATCGAAGTTCATCCCGAATACCAATCTTCCTTAAAGCATCGATAACGTGTCTTTCCAATTCAGGTGTTCCAATCTTTGATGCCATTTCTTTGCACTGTGTGGTGTACTTCTAGCCGCTGCATACGCTCGGTCTTGGCTTTCGCGCAAATAAAATAAATCTACGCGATCAGCTACCATCTTTACTTTCTCAGAAGCGTCGATCACATAGCCGTGATTCTTGGTGAATAAAACCTGGTGCTCCTTGTTAACTATCTTGGCGACAGACAAAAGGTTCGTGCGGAGGTCTGGAACATATTTGTGTTTTGTAGAACAATAGATTTGTCCTGTTTACCATTCGAGATCATTATCTCCACATCCCCTTTGCGATCGCCGGAACGGTCGTATCGCTCGCCAATTTTATGCCACCTTTGACCTGCCGCTCATTAGTGAATGACTCGGAGTCCTTGCACAGATGCGATGTACATCCACTATCCAAGCATCGCTTTTGATCCGTGGTGGCGTTGAACGAGGAATCTGCAGGAGCATGCGCGCTCTCGTTGGCGAGGAAGAGTTCCTTGGTTGCGTTGGCATTTTCTTTGTCAGCCTTTAGTTTTTTGTAGCACTCTGTGGCCCTGTGCTCTTTTTTCTTACAGTAGTCGCACTTCACCCTAGTATTGGGATTTGACGAATCTCCCCTGTCTTCTTTGTCTGTTCGTTCGTTTTTGTTCTTCGCCAGAAACTTCTTAAATTTCTGTTGTTTTGACATCAGTGCGTTCGAACCTGATTTGTTGCTTTTGAATGTCTTGCTGTCGTGTTTTTCTGTGATTTTGATCATCAAAAAATCGATGTCCGGTAGGGTGTCTCGTGACTTGATCGCACAACAAAAATTGTCAAAGCTGTTCGGTAGGCTGTGGAGCAACATGACCGAGAGAAGATCGCCGTTGATGTCAATTTCCAACGCATGAAATTTGTCCACAATATCCATGAATCGTGACAAATTGTCTCTGATGACGTCGCCTTCGCGCATCTTTTGTAACGGCACTTGTTCCAGGAGAGTAGCTTTTCGCATAGGTCCTTGCGATGCATATATCGATTTTAGTTTGTCCCATATTATGCAATCAAGTTTCATACACAAAACTTGATGGCGTATCGCTGTTCAAGCGAACGCTCCATCACACTGTGTTACAAAGTCGAAAAACACAGTTCACGCGGAGGCACATCTTTCCATTCAGATTGCTTGAAGCAAACCAGCGACCGGTTGCATTGGAAGGGCAGACCTTTCACCACATTTCCCGCCCCGTTTTACCCCGCTGTGATGGATAGTCGCGTCACGATAAAATCATGCGCACAACTTTAATAATGGACCATGTACATCTATTCGTTTATTTCAATCCTCATTATTTTTCTACAATTTTCAATTCAGTGTCTTTTTGTATGGACATATCTGTTCATATATAACGTATTATTACTGCAAATTTTCATAAAATCCAATAAAGGCGATATTAATCATACACTATTTCTCGCCCTAGTAATAAAGCAAATTAATTTGTTAAAATTATGTTGACCTACTGATCATTGTTTTAGAAAAATGCGCTCGTTTGTTAAAGGTTAACATATTGCTCAAAGTTTGCCAAAAACATGAGATCAAACATGACTTATTAATTTAGTACTTGTTCTACAACTCAGTTTCTTTTATTATCGCCTCGGACATTCGAAATAATAATAATCACAAAATGTTTTTAATATATTACTAACACTAATATATTAAAGGTGATGCAGGCTTCTGCTTCCACGTTATTAGTCGAGTAATTTCTTTCCTAGCAGCATCAAGCAAATCGTGTCTCCCTACTCGCAAATACCGCTGAAATCGTATTTCCCTTTTTGTAGCTGGCCCTTAAACCGTGTCTCTTAATTTGTAAGTAGCTTTCGAGTTAACCCTTTTTCCTCGTAATCATCACCGAGCGACTTATGCATTCAACGAAAACTGTGGTCGTAATAACATCGTGTTTGGCCTCATTTTGATCGGGAAAATCTCACTAATATGTTAAAAAAAATAAATAAAATTGAAAAATTTGGTGGCAATAACTTTTACGTTGGTTTTTAAATGCCTCCGCCTACCTCGCATTTTACTTGCTTTTTTTCTGCGCAGTCCCCTTTGTGCGTTGGCGTTTTTGTTCAACAGAATATAAAGGCTTAGAAAACCGTACCTTCTACTTCGTAAGTGACAAAAATCGTATCCATGTTTAGAACTCGTAATGCGATTTTACTGTACACTAGCCAGTCGATTTCGAATGTTTTGGTCTACTCTTTCAAGCATGCTAACCGGTATTGGTAATTTTGGCTCGGGTGTTATTTTGTAAGTCTTTTAGGGTTTATGGAAGATCGTTATAAACCATAAATTTGAGATAACCTCACATGAAATAATCATAGGGGGCCAAATGTGCAAGCCAATTTATGTCGCCTCTCGCGGAGAACAACGGTCTTAGAAAGGCTTCTTTCAAAAACCCTGTTAAAATTCCGGTGATGTGAGCTGTGGCTCCATTTTGATGAAACCACACATTGTCTAGTTCCATTTTTTTGAGGGTAGGTAAAGAAAACTTTTGGATTATTAGCAATTAACTTTTCTTGAGAACAGTAAGGACAAATGGTGCTTGCTTTTGAAGTTGCACTATACACTATGACACAAGGCTTCATGAAAACTTCTTTGGGATTTGTTTTACTTTAGTTCCACGTATGCTATTTATTGACTTATTATACATTATACATTATTCACATATCTCTTTATTTACACAGTCATTTACACAGTCAAGTGCATTATTGGATGAGATGTTAACCATCTACTTATATAATGTTTGTTGGGTGCATTATCATGTTTTGCCAGTTGTTGGACCATAATTATGAATCAGGTAAGGATACAAACTTCCTTATCCTTCTGTAACACTGACTAACTATATCACTAAAAAAAATCGGTTCTTCCAGTTTTCTAGAGTAACCTAGCCCCTTAATAAATGATAATGTCCGAAGCAATTACCAATATGGTGTGCAGGTTCATTAATACAGGTTTTAGAATAGTAGTTTGTTTGACATCTTGAAATCTGATGTTTCTCTATCTGAACAAATAGCGTAGTTTCTCAATTTTTATTTCTCAAAAATCAACTTTAGTTGATCGAGCAACTATAATTTGGGTATAACATGTACGAATTAAATATGCATATTTTTAATCTCCAAAGGAACGATTTCCTTTATCATTTTAACAGTTTTCGCAAACAGTTCATGGAAGCATATTGATCTCCACAATTCACACCATTCATACTGGTGGTATAATGTAGAACCATTCGAGGCTTATTTATTAATATAATACTTCTTATCTCTTTTTCGACTAATATCAGCTATATCTAGCATGCACTAAATGCATTATATTAACTCTTAACCCTTATTGGATGATAGCTTTGTATTGAGGATTCTCACTAGGTTGTAATTGTTTTCAGTAAATATACAAAAAATAGAAGTATACTGTTGTTTTCTTTCCTCCAGGCAACCTATTATGTTTTCTTTTGGCATCAAGTTGTAAGATATGTAGTTTTTTTTTTTTTTTTTATTCATTTTTCGGCACCGACTGCTAAGGTCATATGGCCTAGGACCTACTGTTTAAGGTGGATTCCGAACCACCAGAGCTACGGTACACATATCACATAGAAAAACCAGAGGTGATGGGCGGGATTCGAACCCGGGTCTGCCGCGTGGCAGTCTGAGCCTCTATCCATTACACCACCGTAGCTCTATGATATGTAGTTTTCCATCTAATCTCTTCTGATTGTCTGTTGATGGCCTTCGATATTGCAGTTTCTTATTTTCCCCATCTGTCTCATTTTCTTCTTTACTGAAATATTGCATAAGTTCAACAGTTTTTTTTCTTAACATGTAATAAGACGTTTTGTATTAAGGGTACAAATAAGTTTTGAGAGTTTCTTTCGTAACTTTGAAACTTTATTCAGAGAAATTGGTACAATGTATTTTATTCAAAGTATTATCTATCAGTAGCTACGACTTCCCTGTCTTTCAGGCAGCATACAGATTCCACGTTGAAAAAATTCCTCGTTTTTTGAGGCGATCCAAGAACCAACCCAATTTTTGGCTTCTTTGTAAACAGTGAAGTACTGCTTGGCCAGGCTATAACCAGAGCAAATGGTAGTTGGAAAAACTAATGTCTGGTGAATACGCTGGATGGGGTAAAACATCCAAATAGAGCGTAGTTGTGTTGAAAGGTCACTATGTCATATCTTTTGACATATTAGAGGCGTTTGAGCTTCAATGCTCAGTTCAATTGCATCAATTGTTGTTAGTAATGTTCCCCAGTTGTGCTTTTGTTAGGCTATGCCTCCAACTCAGAGTCTTCAATCTTTACTGATGATGTCCATCAACAATTTACTGAATTGATGTCCATCAACTACACTTTTCTTCAAACTAAAACAAAAAGGCAGCGCTTCCCGCAAATCGTGTTCTGTTGGTACAAAGGTTGACATGGTTATAGCATGAAGAAAGTATGTTGTTTATACTGCAGCAAAATGGCACGTACTGATTTTTAGAAGGAAATGATGACACTTTGATAAGAATATAATTACAAGATAATCCGATGCAATTAAATGTTAGTTAGGTAATCTTTTGCAAATCCCACAAAACTTATTTGTACCCCCACTAGTTCAGATTTTACGATAAACAGTAGGTTCATGCCAAAATCAGTCGATGTCGGAAATCCAAGAAAAAAACAAGCAATAAGACATCATTGCTAATTTCATTAATAGAACTGAAATTACTTTCAGAAGTATCTTAAAAAAATTTACTGCCATAATCAGTATTCAGATTCATAACATTTTCTTTATTTATGTTTTGGGTCCAAAATATTACAACATTATGAAAAAAGACATTCTTATATGAATGGCACAGATAAGCATATAGAATAGATCTAACATACATTATAGCTTTGAAAAGAAGGCACTAATAATCGGTTCACCATCTGCATTACGCAGTTACCTGATTGAATTTTTTCAATCAATTAATGATGCAAAAGTTTGTTCTTATAGTACATTTCTTCAATTTTAAAGACAGCCCATGCTTTTCACACCTTCTTATACTGGCAATAACTTGTGTTAGGTTCCATAATGTTGTGCGCACACGTTTCTATGAATACTATAATTAAATATGTTAATGTATATTGTAATAGTCATAATAATATACATTTCTGCGCAGGTTGTAAATCACACATGTGTTGATCATAGTGTACAAATTTGAACGAATTAATCCCTATCGTCTGACACCGCCACGGCCATTTCCAACTTCTTGTTCCCATTATCGTTACAAATTCTTGATTTCATTCACGTCGCCGAAACGTTGCATAAAATAATGCATTATATGTAAATCTATTTTACAAACTTGTGCGTAGCAACGGGCAACAACTTTTTTTTTTAAATTCATTTTTTAGCACCGGCTGCTAAGGTCATTTGGCCTAGGACCTACCGTTTAAGATGGGTTCCGAACCACCAGAGCTACGGTATACATATCACATAGAAAAACCAGAGATGATGGGCGGGATTCGAACCCGGGACGGGCAACAACTTTCTTGGTTATCTATTGTTGGAAGATTGCCATAATTCGGTAAGGTAAAGATTCTAAAAAATAAAAAGGTGTTTATAGCACAAATAATATCAGACATAGTGACGTTTGGATATCAGTTTATCATTAAACTTATTGTGTCATTATCACAGTTAATAATTAGCTTTTTTGCTTTTTTACTGAGTGCCATTATTACTTTAACATTAAAAACCTCCGTTGTTTGGATAGGGTAGAGGTTCTATGAAAATGAATAGACAAATGCAAATTACGGTTTTTATCAATTCTCTCTTGCATTTATTTGCTATCTACAAAGCTCCACGGATTCTAAACCTATAGTACGCTAAGTATTCCTATTTCGGAAGACTTTAAATAGAAGGCAAGATCGCTCCAAAAACTTAAAACATCCTATTCGCTTATTTTCACGATAAATCTATGAATTAAATTCACTGTACTTTTATTCGTTTTTTTTTTATTAATATCAAATTTAGAATGACGAACCTTTTGTCAATATTATTTTTTTTTCGATTAAACTTATCAACATACGCACAAAAGTTATAGTCGTTGAACATTAAATGCTCACTGTCTACTAATCACGACTATAGCCGTTTTATTCTCGGTGAAATGTTCGCGTCATCATTTTCGCGTAGTGACGGCGTAATATCGGGTTTGATTGTTTGTACAGCGAAAGCATAGTAAAAAAAAAAAAAAAATAAAATCGCATCGAAAAGATTACATTTGTTGCGTATTTTTTTAATTTGCGAAGATCCTTGGTATTTCCCTGTTCTGCATCAAATACATTACACTTTTTTCTCTCAAATAAATTCGTAGCGTTTTGTTAAAATCAAATTTACTATACTCTTTTTTCTTTTTTAAAATGAATTGAATTGAATATAATATTTATGCTCAATTTATTTCAGACATATATTTAAAATGAATCTGCTATATTCTTTTCTGTCTTTAATTTAATTCATTGCTTTTTTTTGTAAATTCTTTTTAACCAAATTTAGTATGATTTGTTATGAGAGAAAGAAAAGTTATAGAATCGTTCCCGATCTTTTTTATCCTTTCCTAAAATTTGCGACACTTTTTTTTTAATTCTGTTTTAACGAAATCCTCTGCACTTATTTTTCCTCCCAATTAAACGCACTGTTAAAGTGAAATCTTCCTCTTTTTTCTTTTAATTAAATTTATTGCGTTTCTGTAGTTTATTCAAATATTCTCTTTTTTTTCTTCTTTTTATCCAAATTTGGCATATTGAATTGTGAAAAATGAAGGGATACCGAAGTTTATCCACCAATTGTATGCCTATTATCAGCTTAAACCTACGCTCGATGTAATTATTCATTAACGGTTTTTGTTGCGTTTGGCGTAATAAATATTAAATAGACATGTGGATTAATTCAAACGACTAATATATACAGAAATCACCGGACGTGCCCGCGCCCCTCGGTAATTTATATTCCAATTTATCAGTTCCAACAGTTTTGCGAATTTCTTACCTATAATAGTTACAAACTTGTAGTCTGACTGTTTTGTTGTAGTTATAAAATTGTAATTCTTTTCTTCTAATAATCACAAACTCATAGTTCATTATTTTTAACAACTATAAAATTAGAATATCTCTTTCTCCTCCTTTCCAATACGCGTGACCTATTTCATTATTTCCTCTAATAGGTATACGCTTGCCATTTGTTCCTTCTAGCAATTTTGAATTTGTAACTTTAATTTTTTAACGGGTATAATCTTGCAATTTCTATCTTGCAACGGTTATAACCTTCAAATTCTTTTTATTTATATTTCTTCCCAATGTCTCTTTCAAGAACATTTCTTTAATCTGTCGATTGATCCTTTATTATCTGATGCACACGGTCCACTGTTACTTATCTTAAGAACGAAAGGTGAGAAGAACCTAATGCAATCCTGTGCAGGGTTCTCAGAAATTTTAATGTAGAAAAATATATTCTGTGGCTAGATGTATCAAACATTTGATTTAAATTATTAAAAAATTTGTCCCTTTGAGGCTTGATGTTGAACTTCTCTGACACACTACTAATAAAATTAGCTCAATTGTAAATCAAATTCGGTTTTTTTTATCTACTGTTAAAGAGAATTGTCTAACAGGAATTCGGAGTTGGGGTCCTTCAGGCCTCTATTAAGATTCGCCTTACTGGTGCGCACATCTCAGTTCTTTTGTTACAGAAATCTCTTTAACCATAACCTGGCATTAGATTGTTTAGATATTCTACTAAATAGCTTTGCTGAACTTAAACTTGATATTATCCCTTTTCGATCTTCTATCAAAGAGATTCGCCTAATTAGAACTTGACTTTGCACTTTACTAATCTTCTATGAAAAAGATTTTTTTTTATGGTTAACATTATATTTTTGTCCAATCTTCTATTAAAGAAATTTGTTTAGTTGGAATTCCACGATGTTCTTCAAAATTTTTACCAAAAAAGTCTTTTCCATAATAAAATTCTAATGAAATTCGATCTTAAAGTAAAATCTTATTCTTCTCCTGTATTCGATGGTGGGATCCCCTAATCTTCTATTAAAAAGTCTCAGCATCATCACAGTCCCGGGTGTCATGTCCGAACACTGGAAAAAAGATCGAAATAATGGAGATTAAATGGGGAAAATAATAAATGGCATAGAAATTGAATTGGCTATAAAATTCCTGCAGAAAAGATTGAATTGAGAAAAATGACACGGACGATAAAATTTCATTTGAAAAATAATAATAACAGTGAAAATTGGATTGGTAAAATTATTACAGGAGTGGAAATGATATTGGATGAATGCCTAAAAATTAAATAAGAATTAAAGAGTTTCAAAGAAATGGAAATAGAATTGGACAAACAATTAAAGCAATAAATATGCATTAGGAAGATAATTATGCACAGAAAAATTAAATCAGAAAAATAGTGAAAATGATGCAAGTTAAATTGAAAAGATAATTAAAAATATGGAAATTAAGATTGTATACAATTGCAGTATTACTATAAGAATATGAAGAAATTACGAATAGAGGTACTGTTCTAAGGAAGAAAGACACGTGGGATAGCACAGAGGGAGGAGCAACAGTTTGTATGTTTTACCCTACCACAACTATTGATATTTCCATAACTGTTTAGCAATGGTCTAACATAATAGTAAGATCATGTTACTTATAGGTGACACATTCCACCATGAATAAAACCATGGATATAATGACACAGTTGTATTGTTAACAGAAGGTAGTAAATTTTCAGTTTATTTAAACACAAAGTTCATTCTGAGAAGTAAAAAATGATTTAATCTTACTCTTTTATTTTCACTTCTTATATTCACTTATTCACTTTTTGTCATGCAAGCGATTAATATAGGTAATTAATTTTGCAAACTGCATACCAAGCTAAAGATATGCATAAAAAAAGATGTCTTTTTTTTATTTTGATCAGTGTGTTTTTCCCAGTTTTCTTGCTAGTACAGAATAATACATCTAGTATCATCAATTCTTTTCTTCATATTTATAGTGTGCTGTTAAAATAGCGTGATATCAAGGCACGCGATTATTGCATGAAATGAACAACAGAAATAAAATGGGCTATGCATTTTATGTCTTGTCCTAATGATTTATGTGTTGCACTTGTGAAATGAAACACACCCAGGGCCTTCTGTACATTATGATGATGCAAACTTTGTGACTTCTGTATTTTGTAACCACGTAAACATTGTATTTTGTAATTTACTTTATGACCATAGATACTGTGTAGAGGTAAGAGAAAACCCCTTGGAATAAATGCGGTTCTCATTGGTTAGAATATGAGAGAGACATCCTTTCTTATGCATATGTTCAACTCAACATGCTATTTGCAGAAACGGTCTAGACTACTAACTCGTCATGCAAGTAAGATATATCGCTGCAGAGAAAGAGTGAAAGATGTATTAAATATCTAGTCATTCTTGTAATCCTAAATTTCATAGTTATCCATAAACATAATAAAAAAGTATTTTTCTTACTTCCCTTCCTTCTCAAGATAAATTCTGCATTAAAAAGAACGTTTAATTGAATGTTCTCTGTATACTGTAGTGTTTCTGTGTTCATAGTATTATTTTTGGTAGAGCATTTTACCAGATAATACGAGAATCGTATTACTATGTTAAAGTGTACAATTCTACCGCATAATATCATGGGAGTGGCAATGTGGGATTATTTAGTTCTCATATTAAGGTTTTTTTACGTCATTAAGTAGTATAAAATTCTCACATCTACAGGGAATCTATCATATTCCATAATATACTGTTCCTATGTATCACAATTAATTGCTTATACCTATGTTTTAAGACTCGTGCTATTTTTATTTTGCTATATTATTCAATTTCAAGATGACTCATTTATTGTTTGATCGCACGACTGTATTAGTATATGCGACTGTAACATCAAATATTATGCTAGACCCAAAAATACATGTAGGACTACTGGTCCTAACGATTACAGACGTGTTTTCAATCAGCTATTTCATTCCTGTTTTTTCTACAATAATTTTGTACACAAAATTTAATTCTATGGTCTAAGAAAAGCACGCTTAGCTCTTACTCTCACAGTTTTCACAGTAAGGTCTCTCTGCATTGTTGGCTTTCCTGGGTGAATCAGTGCGTTTTTCCTGCTCTGCAAAATCTTGTGCTTGCCTGGGACAGTCTTCCGTTTCGTGAAGATCAAAACAATCGCAGATGTCGCAGAACATTCTGGGGGCAGTTGCTCGTTTCTCTAGGGTGACTCTGAAAGAATATCCATACATTAAAAAAAAAATTAAATAACTAAGTTAAAATTACATTCTAAATATTTTTAAAACAATAGGTTCGAATTCTAGTATTGTAATGCAAAAAGGAAATTATGCAAACAGGAATATATTAATGCTAAATTGCAAGAAGAAGCACAGAACAACACAAGAGTAAACACAGTCGTCTACTGTGGATATTTATCCCTGCACCATGAATATCACTTTAAAGTTTTTTCGAATATGCCAGGATATGTTGGAGGCATTTGTTAAAAAGTTACATTGTGAATATCACACGGAACCTGAATTATTAATTTGTTGTGGACGCCGATTCTTTTGCTCACTAAGCGTTTTTGGCCATGTATATGTGCAGTTATACCAATAAAGATATTTCACCTGCTGTAGTCATCCGCCTCATCTGCTGGCACACCCATTTCCAATACCTCTATTTTGCTTAGTAGTGCCTCATTCTTCCCTTGCATCTCCACTATTACAGAGTTCAGGAACTCTATCTGATATTTGACACTCTCGTTCTCCTCTTTTAGTTTCTGGACGTCTAGATCGGCTGTAAGTCACAGCAAAATATATACTCTCACTTATTATAATTATTTATTACTATTTCTGACAATAATACCATTTATTCAATATTTATTCTATTAGTCTGTATTGTAATCGTTTGCTTTGATTTAATCTCTTAACTGTAGCAAGACTTTTCTGCTATGTTGTATGCTGTATTTCTGTTGTTCTATACAGCGGTGTTTGATGCAGACTGCTTGTAAACAATGAAACACTGCGATCTGTGTCTGGTGGTGCTTTACACTATGAAATTACGTGAAAATAGAGTGACAGATGAATAAATTATATTAACTTTATAATTTTCATGTAATGAGTTTAAAAAAACCATTACGAAAATATGGACTTGCGCGCTTTAATATTTAATAATATAAGTTAGTACGACGAATTTGTAAATGCAGAGTCTTATATCACAGAGCTACTATACTGGTATACTGTACAACAAAATGACAAGTGCGACAGCCACTATGGAGGCATATCGGAGCTAAGGGGTTAAACTACACAATATCATACACTGCATATATTGACAGACTGTTTTATATTTGTGAGGTATGGATTCCAAACAGCTTTATGGAATGTTTAATGAAATGGTAGAAGGGTTAATTATGTGAAATGTGAG
Source organism: Ampulex compressa (assembly GCA_038496175.1). Lineage (NCBI taxonomy): Eukaryota > Metazoa > Arthropoda > Insecta > Hymenoptera > Ampulicidae > Ampulex > Ampulex compressa. The sequence goes on from JBCFXI010000876.1 coordinate 57,535, forward strand.
ATGAAATGAATGAAAAAGAAATGAAATGGTAGAAGTTCAATTAATTTACTAATTAATAAAATATCAAATAACATTCTCAACTAGCAAACGGAAAATTACACTGATGCTACTCATAATTACAGTACTCTCTAGTCTTAAATCTTGCTTTATCTTACACGGTCCTCAGATACAAATTGATTTTTGGAGTGCCGAAGACAATTCTTGCGATAACAAAACGCTAGGTAGCAAATAGTATAGAGCTGTCTACACTCACACATACACATATACATAGATAGTCCTTGCATTCCACACTTGACTGTTTCGCATAGCACATAGTTTCATCTGTTACATTGCTGTTGCATTTACTATTGCTGTCGCTATTGTAAGCACTTTGGTTCTGAACCCAGGCTTTTATGTGATCCATGGTTATGAATGTTTTTCAAAAATCTTCGTGGTCACCTATTCTTTGCACCACATAACAATTGTTTTTTAAAACTTTAATCATGACATATAATATTAAAAACTTTCGTGTAAACATTAGCCCAGCTCACATTTGACTGCTTAAAATATCAACCAAATCATTTTCACCGTCCTGTTTAGCTCTCCGTCTCCTTTTATTGAAGTACCTCCTAGTTTAGCATGCTTTCTAGCCTCATATTAGTTCTCCGGGTATATAGCCATCCATTTTTTGTCATGCAACTATGGGATACATTTGTCTTCCTCTAACTGCATGTGTGTTGCAAATATAAGTAGAAGGTATTGTTCCAATACTTCTATTAGCTGTAGAGTTTAAATATTGTTATACAAGCTCCAAATGGTTTTTTTTTCAAGTGTTATCTTTACAGTTTAAGAACTAACATCTTAGTAAGTAAAGATATCAGAATCCTGTCAACATGTTGAATATACTATTACACTACTGCACGCCAATGGTTATTAGGATGTGCTCTATTTTCTCTTTACAGCAATACTTTTGAAACGTGTAATGTAACCACCATTCCTCGGTAGAACACAATTAACATCAGGTTTCGAAAGACAGCTATTTCTCCTTGTAGGTGACGCAATGTCTATGCTGAGCCTGTTGATTTTGATGTATGCAACCATACAAATTTAGCAAAGACATTGACCACAATAAAAATAAAGCAAAAGGTCTTTTCATAGAAGATTTCTGGCTTAGATAGTTGATACAAGATGTGTACAGTAGTACCTCATCCTTTACTATTGCACACAAAAATCTCTCCTGATCTCCTGCCTTTTTTGCTGCCAAAATGAAGCCTAAAAAACTTCAGATTATTTTTTCTAGCTTCACCAGCATACTTGAATACCAGTAGTCACTCTTGACTAGTAGCATCGTTTTGGCCGTTGAATCACTTGAGTTTGCATACATTTCGATAAAACCACACAAGGGTCATCAGTTTTGCTAAAACAAACATCACCTTTCGCAATGTAGTCAGTTGCCCTGCTACGCGCTGTTATATTCATCATTTTTCTTAAGGTGCTGTTTTTGTGTTGTGTTTTCACAAGCCTAGTCATCAGGCTCTCATTACTTTTTGCCAAGCCAAGTTTTATGCAGATTTCGACTATGTTCTTCGACTAATCAATATTTAATGACATTGTATATAGATATAGTAAATATAAAGATATAACAGACTACTCAGATTTGTTTCCTACTCATTGCTGGTTACTACTCATTGCTATAATCGAATAGTGTGGGATAAATTTGCGGAAATATCCCGTTATCCAGAGAAAGTCTTGAATTTGCTTAATTGTCCTCAACATAAGAAATGGTATTACAATATCAGTTTTTTTTATTAGAGACAAAAACTGTACTCTTTTTTTCAAAAAATAACACCTGGCGCAATTAATCTCATTAATCCATGACGTGACTGAAAATTTGACTGAATGCGAAATCACGTGCCTGATATTTTTTTTTCCCGTCGCTTCTTCAAATACAAACAGAGCAATTATAATAGCAGTAGTTCAAAAAAACTCGGAAGCCTACTTTTTATACCATTCTATAATCCTCGTCAAGGGATTACTATAGCCACTGATTTGGTCTGATAAGTCAATCATGATCTTTACTTTATTATATTCAACTACGATTTTTGGATTAGAGTAAAATCCCCTTTTTGTATTCACATAGAAAGAATATCTGCCAAGTGCTAGCCATTAAACGCTCGCTTACTGTCAGCTGAACGGAAAGAACAACAATATCTCCGCCGAGCTTAATGTATTAAGGGATGTATATACCGACTTGTAAACTTTCTATACTTGTACACTACTCTTTGTGTTTTAAATGGATCATATGATTTGATTATTACGCTCAAATCAGATATACTCGCAGTATACTTAATCTGAGAAATTTCGGATACATCAGGCATTCTGGAATATTCTGTATTATCGATATGATTATACGGTTTCTCTGAGTTTGCTTGTCCACTGTTTCGAAAAATGCTGTACCTAACAAGCTAAACCACATTGTGTCCTTAGGTATTACGGGAATGTGGATTGCATGCGCACTACCACTGCGACAAAGTTTGTTCTACCTTCTAATTTATTACCTTCTTCTTTTACCTTCTAAAGTTCAGTTATTATCAGCTGAACTTACTTGAAATTTAACCTTGGTTTTCTGTAACAGGGGAGCACCTGTGCCGATGTATTTCCTTGCATTAGATATAAATTACTGTCGGTATTTAATAACACCATCTTTTATCCGCTTATCGTTACGGTCAGCGACTACAATCCCCTCTTCTTTTAGCCCTTCCAACGGGCACAGCGCTGCCCTATACCTGTAACCCTGACATGTATAGCATCTTGGTTCTGTATTCTTAGTGCGGCGATCAAAAACGTGCGCGGTTTCAGCCCACCAGTTGCCTATTATCCCACCGCAACACTGTCTCACGATGCTTTTAAATCTTTGGTTAACACATTGTACATTTTCATAAACTCGGTGGTGCCTGCTTCTTGCACAGTGTTATCGAAATGAATGCTTGTAAGAGCTGAACCTTCGAAGCAAATCAAGTACTTTATAATTTCCTCTTTATCAATCGGGGCTGTGTTCGCGAGTATCACTTGCTCATCGAAATATCGCTGAAAGTTTTCACCCTATTTTCACATACACAACTCACATTTGGTTCGTCAGTTATCTTTCCCTTCTTCATTTTGGTATATTCTCTTCAGCTCCCCTAGAAATTTCGACGGTATCTCTGGATATTACGCTCTAAAATAAAACAATTCTAGAGCTTGTCCCCTTAGCTGCCAGACAATAGCACATATGATAGATGTCATTATTGTGGGTACATCGTTCAATATACCAACGTTTAATTGTTTTTCACATTTTGTACATGCCGTTGCTTCCATGAAAGAAGACTAAAAGTCTCGCAACTTCTATAACTTTCTTTCTCTGCAGTTCAAGTGTGTCACTTGTTCTTTTGGTTCTTTGAACCTGGTGGATCCTTCAATGATCACTTGTTGCATCAGCCACATAATTTCTGTCTCGTGACATGCAAACTTTAATTTCTGTTCTGTCAGTTGTTTCTCCTGCCTTAGGATGTCCGCTGTGTCTTTTTGCCTGCTACTAAATTTTTTTCTTTATTTTTTTTTCGCTGTTACATTAGCTCATCTTACTGATCGACAGATTATTGTTTTGCAACCTGGCAATTAGTTTTCTTTTTGCACCAATCAATGTTCTTAGTCCTAAATACCTTAGTTTCTAATTCAGCTTCGTCACTTTTAATTTTCAGGGATTCTTTGCAATGTTCAACACTCTTACATTTTTACTCTTTCCTTTCAGTCACCTTGTTATGATACAATTCCGGAGAAACCCTCAAAATGACATACGTTAGAATATTCTATAAAGCTTTACTGAGGGTCCAATAAAATGACAGAAGAGCACTAAAGTTCAATTAATTTAATAACAAGAAAAATAACAAAACTCTAAATCAACATCAAAATTATACTAACACTGGCCAAAATCTCCATACTTTCAAGTTTTAAATGCTATTCTATCTTACACTGATTTTTGACGTTTTTGAGATAACTCTCCCAATAACGTTAGTGTTTTTCATTGTACGAAGAGCTGGGTCTTAGATGAAGCCGCCCTGCACTTACACAGAAATATACATATTCATACATGTAGTCCTCGCATCCTACACATTTTTCGTATTTCTTATCTTAACACATATTCGCTCGCCATATTTCTCGCCGCCATCGCCCAATAAAAGTTATTTGCATTATTCGACATGCGTCACGATAATACCATGCTTTATATAAAACGATATAACTTCAAAAATATTTAACTATTTTATTGAAATTCCAGAAAATAATCTCCATACTAGATACTTTTATGTTATATTAGTAAATTTATAACAATTTATACATTTTATCTCTGAGTCAATAAAATGAGAAAATAAATTAAATTTAAATAAAATTATAAATTAGAAATACAATGTGCAAGTCTTCTTTTATATGCAAATAATTCCTATTTTTCTAACAAATAATATTGTTCAAAACATACTCCAAGGTGAAGAGTAATATTACAAAAATTACATATGTAACTAGTTCTACTTTTTTGTTAGCCTTACAAACATTATAGTATTTTAAAGAATTTTGTGTATTCGCAACACAAAATTTGTGGAACTGTGTGATAAGGTTACACTTATGTGAGTGCAATGTTAATACTGAGGAGTCTATTTCTTATCCCTTTTTGTCCTTGTGACCTTTCTTATGCATTTGTATAATTGGTGATTCACCCTTCATTAATCCTCATGGATGTTTTTGATTAATTTTGATTTATGGGAGATGAAAGCGTATTATTAGCTGTGTAGTCATTAGTGGCTGACAGCAAAAAGAGTAAATCATACTGTCAGATATCTGTTCGTCGTTTAAATACGCTATTATTCTTTATTATAGTCTTTTAAAGTATATACTCAATATTCATTTGCTTAATATCCTTTATAGCGGCTAATAAGTTCTTTGTAAGCTTACATACCTATCTTCTCGTTGGTGTTATTTCCTGTGACCTACAACATAAATATGCTGAGTGTGGCAAGATATATACTACTATTTAGTACATTGTTTATGGTTGGTATACATGATAAAAAATATGATTTGGTACTTAAAGGGCTTATAGTACTCACTGAATGGAGTAATAAATATCTAATTAACATTGCTTCTAATATCAACCCTTTCGAATAAAATAATCTTTTATTAACCCTTTGCACTCGAGCGGCGCCGATCCGGCGCTCGGCCGGTTTGACGTGGCACCTTGAGCGGCGCCTGTACGGCGCCCGGCCGATTTTAAGTATCAACGCGCGAAGGGCCGATGATGCTTTCGGCCGATTTGAAGTGTCATATATTATGACCTTAGTAGTAACTCGATATGTGGAAAGAAAGAGGTGTATATTACAACTCGAGCGACGAGGCTACGGTTATTGTTGTTATTGTATATGACTTTAGCGGCATTGATCAATAGCCGCAACGAGGCTACGGTGCTACACTCTTTTGTAACTCGAATTGTTTTTAATATAAACGAACTAATGTATTTTTTGAAACTGTTTTTTAACAATGCCTTCGTAAAAAAAAATTAATATGTAAAACAAAAATTGGAAAGGAAAACGCTATCTGCAAACTCGATATGGCGAAACTGGCGTGACGTGAATAACGCAGAATTCTGGGCATTTATTGCTGTGATAATCAATATGAGCACAATGCCGTTGGCCAATTTGCAAGAATATTGGTCAAAGAATAACGTCGGTTATATTCTTTTCTATTCGGATACATTCACAGGAGACAGATTTAGCCAAATATTCTGGATGCTGCATTTAAAAACTATTTCAACATGCAACACAAATCCGGGAACGCGCCTCCAACGAGTAAGTTGCTTTTTAGACTATATCAACTCAAAGTTCTTGGATTATTTTATACCGGGCGAGCATATATGCGGGGGCGATTCAACGATAAAATTCAAGGGCCGAATTTCGTTTTTTAAATACAATCCTAAGAAACATTCTTACATTCTGTACAAACTACAAAAGACCAAAAACGGCGAAAAGCCACTCAACCATTTGCAATATCTAAAAACAGTTGTCGAGCAATTGAGAGGATCATATCGTCAGCACCGTTAGCATCATCAGCAAGCGTCTACGTCGCATTCCGATAAAATCGAATAAATGGATAGCTTCATATAATACTAAAAGAGCCAAAAAGGGACTGCAAGATTTGCTCTGACCGCAACACTCCTGGAGGTAGGCGGGAAGTAACGTATTACTGTGATACGTGCCCTGATAAACCTAAGATGCATCTTGGAGATTGTTTTAAGAAATATCACACGAAAACTAATTATAGAGTGCAATATTTAAAAAATTTTGTTGTTTTTGATATAAAAATGAACAAATTGGTGAAATTTTATTATCTGTATACGTTTATTTGCTTATAAATGACTTTATAGTGCTTGTAAAATGTTTCCCTAATTTGGCCGAAATTGTCTCGAGTTGCTGGTTCGCGCAAGCGAAAAAGGCCTCGAGTGCAAAGGGTTAATTTAATTTTCCTAATTGTTCAAAATTATCTTTATTGCATCACAACTCAAACTTAACCCTTTGAGCGCTGAGTTGCCCGACGTGAAGCGTGCACAATGGACTGCCCATTCCGTACCAAAAGGGTTACTGTAAGCTGCATGCTTTTTACGAAAGAGTGCAAGTTGAGCAGACTTGCCCGACGTTAAGCGTGCGCCATGGACTGCCCACTCCATACAAAAAATATTGAATTTTCATAGCAAAGTATATTGATTATAACTGAAGTAAATTATGTGGTAACCTCAAAAGCCTTAATAATCATTTATTTCATTAAGCAACAATTACATGAACAATATAACAATAGTACATTTTACCTTTTAAATTAAAAATTTTATAATTTTATATTGTGTGGTAAATTTCAAAGCAGAATTCAATATATAAGCCAATGTTACATTTTTAGCATTCGTAACGCGAATCAATCCCGCAATTATTTATAGTGCAAACAACGCATTTACGTCGTAGAAAATGTTTTTTTCTTTTCTTTAGTTACGCAGATGTGTTAACTAATGCGCAATGAATGCACACACAAATTTATTGAACAATACCGATTAACGATTGCACAAAAGCACATTTAAACGCTTATTGTCTTTTTTATATATAGCCTTACAAGCACCGGTCACATATATCTGTTCATAGATTCGTTTTTCCCAGATTGAATGGTTTTGTGAAAACCCACATATGCGTTCATAATCTACACCGAATGGTTATGCGAAAACGCATATATGAGTTCATAGCCAAAATCGGTTGTGTGAGAATGAATATATGGGTTCATAGCGCTCAAAGGGGAATATATATAAATATAAGATTATTTATTTCTCAGCGAGCACTACAAGCTGTATGGGTGTCCGAAAATTCACGCAAGAAATAATCTTGATACAAAACACAAGTTTATAGTTAAGAATTATACATTTTTTATTAGTTAATAAAGTTTAAAGTATAGGGTTATGTATGGAATAGCATATCGCGTAAATGGCTATCACGGCTATGCTGGTACATATGCACTTTTTTGTTGATTGAAAATTTTAAAATCTTGCGTAAATTTTGTGACAGCCCATACATAGTTCATTTTAGTTAGTTTAAGGTTATCGTTATTTTTTTTTTTTGCATACAGATACCTATTAGGGCGAGTCATAAGTAACTTCCGCCGCAGTTAAGTAGAATCTATTGAAAAACGGAACTTACTTAAGACTTGACCTAATATTTTTTATTATACAATGTTTCTGTTAAGGTCAGTTGGGTTTAACAATCTATGATACTATGATTCTCAAGGTAGATTATGAATTTACATTATACACTGATAAAAGACAAATATACTTGGTTTATTATGTGTAAAATTCATGTCATTTACTTTAGTACGTTCGTGGATCAAAAAAAGAGTAGGCAGGGCGGTTAGGAGTATCAGATGGGGAGAGGAGAATGGAAGAGTATGTGAAAACAGCGAAAATTAGTGAGGTGAAGGAGAGAGAGGACATAGGTAGAGACAGAATGAATATAATCATAATAGAAAGTATAAAGGAATCATAGAAGAAAGGGTTAAAATGATATGAAAGTGAAGAAAATAGTGAGGTAGTTGATGTGAGAGATATAAAAGAAAAGATGAGGGAAATTAACGAGACGAGAACAAGAGAAGAGAGACTGAAGAAGAAGTGGGAATACTGAGAGAGAAAAAGGGGGAGGTAAGAAGGAGATTGCAGGTGGAGAGAATAACATATAATAACAGGAATAAGGAGAATAACAATACATACTGCAGGAAAAAAAAGGAAAATGAGGGAGTTGGAATAGAGGAACGAGGACAGGGAGGTAAAGAAAATTAAGGTACAAGAAAAATAAATATAGGTAAAGAAAAGGATGAGAAAAGGGAGAAAGGATGTTATTAAGACGGTTGAGTGTTTAAAGATGGGGAATTTTTTTTTTATTAATTTTCTGCACCACCTGCTAAGGTCATTTGGCCTACAACCTACTGTTTAAAATGGATTCCGAACCACCAGAGCTACAGTATAAATATCATGGAAAAGTCAGAGATGATGAACAGGATTCGAACCTGAGTCTCCCACATAAAAATCTGAGCTGCTATCCACTACACCACCATAGCTCTAGATGGAGAAAGTAATAAGTGTTGAAGAAGATATAGAAAAGGTTAGAAGTAAAAGAGAAAATTAAGAAATAAGGATAATTAGAAAAAGCAATGGCATGAGAATGAAAGTGATGCTAATAAAGATGGCGGACAGAGAAGGAAAGGTGCAAGTAATAAAGGAGAAAGACAAAATATGGAAAGGAAAAAAAGAATTGAAGAAGATTTGACAAAAAAAGAAAGGTATATAAAATAGAACTTTGAAAATTGCGAATATGGATCAGGTAAGATAACGATTAGGAGACAGATAGTGAAGTTGGAACAAAGGAAGGAGGACAGTAGTGAAGGGGAGCGGAAAGAAAAGAACAAGAGTAGGAGAAAGAAGATCAAGGGATTTGGGTGAAAGCAGGGGAAGGGGAGAGGAAGAAGAGAAGGAAAAAAGGAGGGGGTAGGGAGAGGAGAATAGAGAGGATTAATGAGAGAGGACAGGGCAGTATGAGGGTTGAGAAATGATGAGACTGTTTTGAGACACTGTATGAGATATAGGTGCGAGAAGAGAATGGGAGACGATAAAGGGATATAGAGGTTAAAAAAGAACTTGAAGAAGAATAGCAATGAATACAGAAAAGGGGAAGAAAGAAGACAGGGTATGCGAGACAAGTTGGCAGACACAGAGAGGAGCATGACAGAGGGCGGGGGGGGGGAGTGGGGTTAAGCAATATAACAATAACAAGGCAATAAATAAAACAATAATGAGAGAACAGGATGCCATTACAAAACAGGCAGGAGGGAAGGATGATTAGGAAAAAGTGTGGCAATTAATAAGAAAATTAGGTTAATTCAAGCTTGTAGTATTTGAAAAAAGTACAGTAGTACTTTCTGTTGTAGATAAAGGCAGGTATAAACGTAATTACCTATATTGCATATATCAGTACATTCTTGAATATTGTCAATAAACAATTAAGCAGGTTTCTATACTACATTTTGGTGATTAATTGCAGAACATGCATTCATAATTCCATTTTTGATAGGCATTTTAAAATCACGCTTTAATTATTTTTTTTTTTCTACAGCAAGAAAAATAATTTAGGTGAATTCCCTGTACGATGGCATCAAAAAAGAGAACTTACGTTGTAGTCTTGAGTGCTTTCTTGATTCTTCAGCTGGTCCGATACCTCACTCCACTTGGCTGCAATTTGCTTATTCTCCTTCTCCCTAAAAAGTTATAGTATATAAAGCTAATTACATTGTCGAATATACACTTTACTTCCAGGTTACCAGCTAGATTAAAATTGATATGCAGAGTGAGTCAATAAGAACTATCATTTAACATAAATTGTTACCTATTGGTTCTTATCGTAAAATGTACAACGAACATTTAACTTATACATAGGAAAGCATAACCTTTAAAAAAATTCCAGATCCCTTTAAGGTCTGAAAATAATAAATATACAAACTATACATTATAACCATCCAATGCATGCTTTAAATACCATATACTTCACACGCACACGCGCACGCGCATGCGCACGCCCCGCAATACAAGCGCACATAAGGCAGCGCAACACAGCGCACACTCAGGAGAGAAAGAGATAGAGGGGGAGGGAGGGGGGCAGACGGACAAAGCAAGAAGTAGAAGCAATATGTTTCAATGCTTTCTTTTTTAATATTATTTTGTTGCCGACAAAAAGCCGAGTTTAACGACTTGTAATATGATTACCTGGAATTGATCATGACTCTCAAAAAGAAATAAGATATAAAGAAATCCAAGCCTAGTCACTTTGTAAATCAGTAATTCCTAAAATGTTTTTATCAACCCCCAGTGATCAACTTCGACCTGCACGGGATCCATGTAAATGAGGGGGAGGGGGGGGTTATCGTCTCTGAACAACGACGTTTGCGGTAACATATATATTTTTTATTTAAAAATTTTCCACTTTAAAGTAAACCCTATCAAAGCGTCGTCAGATATCCGCGTCAGCTTTAAAAACACATTTAAGTTTGTAAAAAGATGTGGAAAAAAAAAGAAGAGACAATTTGTAAAAAAATAATATTAGGAAAGCAGGAGGTCTGCGTAGAAGAGAAAAAAAAAGCATGTAGCATATGGGACAAAAGGTTTGGGAACCTCTACTCTAAGTACACACAATTAATAATTTGTTCCAGGAACCCTGAGGGAGGGCAAGGAGAAGCTAGAATGCGATCGTGGAGGTGCCAAGTAGCAGGGACCGGCTGAACCTGGTTTACTGACTCTGCGCTTGATATGCGCGCGATTTAGAATATATCTTTATTTTAGATTTAGATATAGAATATATATATATATATTGTTGTTGCATTGTTGCATTGTTCATAGACACTGGAGAATGTGATATAACGAAACCTAATATAAGTTATAGGCAGTACAAGGAGATGGAAAATGAGGATATTAGTTTTACACATTGAAAAAATGTCCTTCGAGAAGAAACTTACATTTTAGATGCTTTGTTGGAGTAACTGGCAAAGCAACGGCTATCAGGAAGACATACAAAGCAACTAAGATGCAAAAGTATCTTCTCGAATATCGTGTTAGGGACTGTAAAAACATGAACTCTTCTCAAAGGTGTGCTATAGTGGACCGCATTGTGTGTTATATCACATGGTTGGTGAGCCCCGACGTAGAGAGCACAGGCTTAGAAGCAGCACAGTAAAAGTTAGAAGGGTGCTTTAGAGTGAGTTTTATGGGGATTTTATGGTACTTCTACAGTTTACACTGAATGTATAATTCGTGCTGCGAAAATAACGAGGAACGAGAGACTATTCAATTAAATTATTACCATCTAGAAAAAATTGTGGAAGAGATATAATATATATTAAAAATTCTTTCTTGTTATTTTAAATGTGATTAACAATCTATCCTTCTTCTGTAATTCAGACGATAATAAAATAAAATAAATTATATAATAAGCATTAAATAAGTAAATGTGGCCATAATTATATCGAGTTAGATGCCTCATTTTTGAAGTAGTACTCGCGCAGAAGCATGATAGGGACATTTAAGAGCAAGTTCCAGAGCAATAATCATAGATCTTTTCCTGCACTCTGTAAGCATTGAAAAAGAAAGAAAGCGTGCCCACAGTTTGTTAACTCTACAGTATAAATTAAATAATGGACTATTAAAATCATATGCAAACAGCTGCGCACTTACAGCTTATTCTGTGCCTCTCTGAGCTGTGTAGACTCGGATGCCATAGAAGCCAGCTTTTCTGTAAGATTCTGAGCATTCTTCTCTGCCTCCTTCTCCTTGCTTCTCATAGCACACCTCAGATCCTCTATCTCCTTTTCCTGTTCCCGCACAAGCTTTTCCAACTCCTGATTAGCTGCTGCAAGCGCTATACGCTGCTTCTCTACTTTCTTTAAAGCATTGCACAGTTCTTTTTCAGCTGAAACTTCTTTCTGTGCCTTCTTTAGCTCCTCCAACTGTATACGCTGGCTTTCCATGTTGTGCTTCAATTCCTCTATAAGTCTGCATCCTTCTTCTGCCTCCTGTTTCTTTCTTTGCAACTCCTTCTCCTTGGAATCACTGAGTTCTTGGAGCTCTCTTGCATGCTGTAGCTCTGCTTCTCTTAGCCGTTGGTTTAGAGATCGATTTTCGGCCTCAAGAGTGCTACGCTTCTCTTCAGCGATGGATATTAAAGCTTTAAGCTCTGAACCTTTAGATTCTGCCTCTTGTTTCAATGAGTGAATTTCGATATCCTTAGCACTGATTGCGTCCAACGCTGTTTTTAGTTCTTCTTTTAAAACCTTTTCGACGTTGTTAAAATCGGATCGAAGCTGCACATCGATGTTTTGCAAATCAAAAAGTTTACGTTGCGATTCTTGGAATTCTGTCTCTTTTTGGGAAAGAATGTTTGTTAGTTCCAAAACCTTGCAGGACTCGGAGGACAGTTTCTCGGTTAATTCCTCTATGGACCAACGGTTTGCACTCTGGTCTGCTTCTAATTTGGACTTGGCTTTGTTTAAGGCGATAATTTCCTGGCAGTAAGCCTCTGATTGGACTTTTAGGTCTGTCATTTCATTCTCCATGATGTTAAGTCTCTCTAAATTCTCTTGGAGCATGTTTATCTCCTTTTTAGATGTGTCTAATTGATTTATGAGACTCGTAATTTCTTTAGACTGCAACGTTGAAGTCTCTTTGTAGGATTCCATGTCTTGAATTTTCTTGGAGAGAGAAGATATTTGCGAATATAGATCTGAGTTCAGAAGTTTTTCTTCATCAAGTTGTATTTTTACATCTTTCAAAGTGACATTCTGAGCCTGAAGTGTGGACAGTTTCTCTTCTAGGTCTTCGGACTTCTTATTAGCCAGAATTAAGGTGTTTTCCATCTTCGAAATGGTTTCTCTAGCAGAGTCTAGCTCTTTCTCCTTTTCTCGGAGCTCTGTATTGTATTTGGACAGCTGATCAGAGGAGTTTGCAGTACTGCTAACCAGGCCAACTATGTCAGTTTCCTGAGAGGAAATGTACTTCAGTTTCATCATATACGCATACACGCATATATGCATGCATGTACACACACGCATGTCCGTGCCAGCGGGAGATAGCTGCATGCATGCATGTATAATATTAATAAAATCATAATACTATTCACCAGCTTTTCCTTTTGATCCGTGAGTTGGCGCAGTTTACCCTCTGCATTGGTCACCTGCTGAGTCAAGCTGAGAGCATTGGACTCAAACACTCGTAACTCGCTCTCCAAATTGGTATTAGTCTGTTCCGACAGTGTCAAAGCATCTTGTAGTTCTGCAGAATTCGAAAGACAATCATATTATATATACATGTATACATAAATACATAAATACACTGTCAGAGTATCCTGAAATCCTAATGTGGCACATTCCCAAGTGGCAGGTAGGGGATAGTAGCTAGCCTAATATAGAGAGTAGAAAGAAAATATTAAATACTGTGGCCTCAATCAAAGAAAATCGATCAAAACAAGGCAAGTTTAATTGGTTGGATGAAAAACGATTACTTCTTTACACGTATTTTCGATCCGAACGCATTATTTGCTGAGCAAACCGGCACACGAATTCAACTGCGTGAGAAAAGTAGTGAATGAGAGGTGCCGATGCCAAGTAAAATATTTTGATTAGTTTATGTAAACATAGATAAAATTGTCGTAGGCAGGTACAGCAAATAGTAGAGTTTGATAGATTCTTTGTAAACAGGGTATAATCGATAAAGTTACATCGCATTTGTATTAGATTCTCCATCGAGTGTCCGACCAGCGAGTACAGAATTTGTGAACACGCCGGCAGACGACGTGTGTGAAAATTTACGCAGGTGATGAACTCCGCGAAGACCGCGAGCTCATCGCTTGGAAAGAAACAGTCAAAAGGATTAAAAATATATATCAGAATTGCGGATTGATGAACAAGCGAGCATGACACTTGTTCGTACTCTGTGGAAAGACAACTGCCAACCACGACTGATAAAAGTCTGCCTTCATTGTAGCCGGTGTATGCAAGCGCTCGCATCTTGTGAGCTGCACATTCATACAATTTGTAGCATTGTTTGGTAGCTACTCCGATTCCGCAACTGACGACTACCACCGAGTCATGTTTTCATTAATTAATCGTGTTTCTCCTTACACTTACACAATTTTCCTTATATAATTCTCCTTACACAATTTTTGTTGTTAAATATAATTTGTTTATTCTGCATTTTCATTGTCAATCATATATTGCACCATTTGCCTTTCTACGTGATTTATATTCAGGATGCCTAAAAATTTATATCGTACTCACCTAAACTCATGCCGAACCTTTCAATTAATGTTCTGTGCTCTAGGTGATCATCAATTTTATGACCCCTACTTTCTTAGAGTCCATGCAAGATTCGATGTTAGAAGCAGTAGGATGATAATGGAGATCTTACTACTTTGTAATGTATAATGTTAACAGCCTACACAGGATGATGTGGTGAGTGTTTAAGATGGAAATAGGAGTGCTCAGTAAATAACCTTTGCCTCTGTACTGTCTCAGTCGTTTTTTTTAGGTTGAGCCAACAGTTTGCACAAGTACAATTTTTAAAGAATGTGGGACAAATGGTTCGATAAACCAATCGATATCAAATTTAACATCAACAAGCAAAACTCACCAGATGTTCTCTCCAAGAGACTTTTTATTTCCTGGTCTTTGCTGCTTAGAACTGTCCTTAAATCCAGTACTTCCTTTTCCAGTTTGGTTACAATCAACGACCTTTTGGAAGCCTCAATGCTCATCTCCTCCATGCGCTTACTGTCCTCTTCAAGTTTTGTGCGTGTGCACATGGCCAATTCTTCCATTTGAGCCACACCGGTACTTCGCACCTCTAGAAGTTCCTGATCTTTTGATTTTAATTCGTTCTTTACGCGCTCCAGCTCCTCCAAGGTGCTGCATTTCTGATCTGTAAGGAATTGGAGTTGTGCCTGAAATGCAAGTTTAAGAATGTGTTACATACACACATAGATAGTTATAGAAAGTTAAAAACAGCTATTATATAACTAACTAACCATAACAAGTTAATATGAATATAATAATTTAATATACAAGTTAGCTGCAACTAATTAGATGCGCAAACACACTGTGATACTCAAATATACTTAATGTATTTGAGTATTGATCAAAAAGATTTGGGCTGTTGTGTAATTCAATTGGTACTGAAATCAGGGACCTTTCGCTGCTATTCCACTTCAAGGTATCCATGTCTTTTGGTTAAACCTTTCCACAAACTTCCAGTTGCGATATAGGATCATTTCAATACTACATTTACCGCATGATGGCTATTATCTGAATATGGTAAATTCTATTGATCTCTTCTCAAAGACAAGCATTACAAATTATTTCTATTACTCAGTAAAATTGCCCTGAAAACTGGCGATAGAAAGACCCTCTAGCTTGCATGGAATTGTTTCATGAGAGTGAAATGGAAAGACACAAGTGTGGAATTGTTTTACAAGAGTACCTATGACACCCACATGTTGGAGTTCTTAGCAGTGTTCCGTACCTGAACACTGCTCCGACATTGTCGAGTGGAGGATGAGAGGGACTTATGGATCGGCTTCATGCAAAGGATGGGTGTGTGTGTTTTTGAATGTGGGATTATCATAGGAGCAAAGTAGGCTGTGTGGCCTTACGAGGGAAAGGCAGATCTTGCGTACCACCAATTCTGATGAGTTTGCAGATAAATTCTATAAAAGGGTTCAGGTTACTGCACTTTTGTCTCAGAGAAAATCCGGATCAAAGTTGAGTTTATACCGGGTGTCGCACAGTATTGGGACAGGTTGTATACACTGAATCATTCATTTGTTCCGTGACCCCTAAAGAGTACCAAAAAGAAGTTGGGATATCACCGTGGAGGTGCCAGGCGGCAGGGACCGGCTAGAGCTGATTTATCAATTCTACGATCGACATGCGTACGATTTACGAATTTCGCAAAAACTTACATTCATGGCCGGCACGATATGTATTGATATATTTAGTTTTAGAGTTCATAGAAGCGAGCAAATATAATGTTATGGAACCTAATATAAGTTATTGCCAATATAAGGAGATGAAAAAGAAAGGGGTTAACTTTAAAAAATGAAATAATGACCTTGAAGAAGAAATTTTTGCATTTGAGTGACTTTTTTTTATGGGGATCTTTAAAAGATAGGATATATTCGCACCTCATTACTAATCTCGAATAAGGTGCTGCCAGTACAAGGCTTGAGCTTTTTCTAATAGAATGCTGTTCACGCATATTCAGTTCCTCCCAGTTATCAAGAATATGTGCATTAATTTTAATTCTACGATACATACTGCTAGAGAATCCTTCTCCTTCAAAACATGGCCTGCAGCATGCTCTGCCAGTCTCAATTGTTCCTTCAAATCCTCTGTGCTTGTCACTAATTCTTCAATTTTGATTTCCTTTTGGTGCAACAAGTGGTTTGTCTCTTCCTGTAGCTTGTGTAGAGTGGAGTTTGTTGTTTCTTCAAGTTGCAGCAGCCTTGCCTCGAGTTCCTGGATGCGTAGGGATTTTTCTCGCAGCTCTAACTCCAAAGTATTTTTGGACGTCTGTAATGCCTGATTGAGGCTCTGCACATCTGCATTGTATTCAAAACAGTATAAAGAATAATTATATGTGTTATTATTTATTCGTAATAATCTTACACAGTTATAATACAACAACATGTCAACGTAGTTATATCAAGTGAGTGTATGTGTGTACGCGCCTAAAACAAAATTGCGTATACATAACAGGAAGTGTAAAAAATTGGATCACAAAATATCTTGTGGTGAATATACGTATATACAGAAGTCATGTTCTGAGATATATCGTGTTGTGAACGTGCAGGTGTGGGGACATATGTGTGTGCGTATGTAACTTTTATACTGTTAATAGCTGTAACATTGAGATAGTTATAATAAAATATCATACAAATGCAGGTGTACATACAAAAGAACATAAATGCAAAAATGATAGCAGATTTGGGGATTATTTTTAATATCAAAAATCGCAATTATTTTTGCAGCAATCTAAAACATAAAAATGTATACAAAGTGTATTATGTAATTGGTGATACAACCGAGTAGGGTATGAATCTACGTGAAAAAAAAATTAAAAATGCTGAGTAAAATTTTCTTATTTAATACTTCGTTTTGCAGAAACTCCATACTGAAGACTTGTTTAGTATGTGTGTATTTGCTTAAATATCAATTCTAACGATTTCACTATAATCTATATTTATTGTTGAAAAATGTTGCTATATTCGTTAACGTATTTTTGAACATCATCTGTGCTATTTTTCTTTTTATTATTTTTGTTGAATTTTTATTTGCGTAACCGTATTAAATTTATTGAGTACAGTGATGGCATTGAATATCAAACTGTGAAAGGGCAGAATTGTTATACTGTTTGAAGAATTAATTCTGCACAACATAGAATACGTACCTAGAAAGAAATGACCACCATGTTTAACAATTTTTCAAGTTAATTAAATTCTTGAGACGTAATCACTTTTCTTTTTTCTATGTTCTCGCCAAAAATAATACAGCAATCATTCCTTAATTGGAACTCTGCACAGATACAATTTGTGACAATTATAGAGCAAGAAACATCGTTTCTTAGGTGTGTAGCTTGGGTTTGTAGTGTGCTGAACAAAGGAGACAGCGAACGAAGGGAACCACAGAAAAAAGAACCGGTTAAACTCGAAGTAAAGTATGTGAAACATTTAAAAACCAGCCTAAAACGTATTCTCATTACCTTTTTTAATTTCAATTTTTTTTATCTGATAATTATTTTAACATATTGGTGAGACTTTACCGATGAAAATGAGAGCAAATACGATATAATTATGACCATATACATTTATGAATATTTATTCAATAGTTGATTTTGCTAACTATTGAACTAAATCAAATTAAAGGTGTAACTTATTTGAAAATTACATAAAATATCGTTATGCATTATCGCATATGTCGAAATGTAAGCCATGGTTATATAATTTCCACTAAATACATAAAACACTGTGTGACATTTATAAGAAAAGAGACGCTATTCGACAAATAACTTAGAAGCATAAGTCCACATCGCCGATTCACGTATCGACAGAATTTATGTTCAGTAATAAATAAGATGCTTGTAGGAAGATCATAAAATTACACATCTTGCTCCCATAGAGGGGTAACGGAACAAATTATAGATTCCTTATGTACATATATACAGTATAAGATAATTGCGCAACACGGATGGTGGGCCGATTATTAATTCCTTCTTTTCAGAGCTATAATCCACTTTTTCCGGGCTGTACAAATTTCATCAGAGCTACGGCACCATTTTTGTCAGAATCACAATTTGTTTTACACTGGAATAATCGGTCAAACAATTAATAGTACGAAATCGTCGTACGTAATAACTCTGATAAAAAAGTTTCTACTTAAAGAGCATTCTTTTCCAACCTTCTTAGAATGGCAATATTTATATCAGGTTCCGTTATGTTTTGTTTGCACGTTTTTATAAATAATACATTTGAATATGTTAATATGTATTATAACAACCATAATTATACATTTTTGCGCAGTTTGTAAGTAGCATACGAGTTGATAGTCTATAAATCTGCGCCAATTGGTTTTTTCCGCCTATTACCGCCGGGTCATATTCCAAGTTATCACTGCTCCCTTTGAGAGGGCGAGGAACTTATTGATTCCTTATGTAGATAGCATAATCGTAAGAGCAGCACTGTGACATTCACGAGGAAGCTCCAAAAACGAAAGTTGTGGAACTTTTACAGTCGCTCAAAGTCGATTTTTGTGGGAATTACGTCTCAAATAAAAACATTTCATTCTACATTTTCGACTTAATATCTCATACAGAATTATCCCTTACTCGATTATATCACCAGTTGATGTTTACATGACGTCTTCTATAAGTAATGTAAATTACCTTGTAACTGTGTCTTCTCGATGGCGTTCGATGCCTCATTTCGCAGACGTGCGAGCTCCTCCTCGGCCTCAAAGAGTTTCACACTCTCACCCTCAAGCTTCGTTACCCTCTCCCTCTCTTCTAAAAGCTGCGTTTCCAGTTCCTTTATCCTGTTTTCATTTACAGTATTTACAACCTAACGACAAAGACTGGTTGTTAACCTCATAATTTTTATTGTAATATTTCAGTATTATGTTACTTTCATAATAAATTATTTGAAATAAAACAATTGTTGCATTTAATGATATATTCTCATTAATCAATGGATAATAAAAAAATATATCATATATATTGTGTAGGATGGGGAAAGACATGGGTGCGTACATATGTCAAGTGTGAGTTACACAATGCAATAAACGTAGGTTATTCCATTATGATGGACAAATTGGAATTTGTTTACTCTGATATAACACAATACAAACAGAAATGTAAGATGAACGTAAACGATTTTATATCCGCTATGGGGGCTTTATGACTTCGCTCGCATCGTATGTATATAAATATGAGTACAATTGTTTATCACCGGTGGCGTTCGCTGGTGATGGACGGATTTTGGTTTAGTGTACTAGTACAGCGGGTGTAATGGACGGCATCCGGGCACAGTCGGTATTGGTATTATACGTTTTATTCTGACTTTGCAAAGCGTAACTGTGTTTCCGTACACGATGACATGTATTATTTGTAGGGCGTACTAAACTGGAGAAGCATATGAAGTTCTCTACACTCCGGTATGTGATAAATAAACTCATTCTTCCTTTCAAGGATGCCCCGACTTGGTGGTTCGCTGCAATGCTGCTGTTGAACTTCCCGACGTACACTCGGACTCACTAATTTGTTCCATGATCCCTGAAGAGGAGCAAAGAGAAGCTGGAATACGAGTGTAGAAGTATCACGCGGAAGGGAGCGGCTGGATCTAATTTATCGACTCTACGATCGACATACAACCGATTTACAAACTGCGCAGAAAGTTATGATCATGGTCGGTATAACATATATTGATGTACTTAGTCGCATTGTTTACAGAAGCAGGCAAATATAAAATTACGGAACCTAATATAAGTTATTGCCGGTATAAGCAGATGGAAGAAGAGGGTGTTAGCTTTAAAAATTGGAGAAAATTGCAAGAAGAAACGATTGCATCGGAATTGTTTCATATGTTTTCAGAACATCAGTTGTTTCACTAATTGTTTGAACACGAAGTAGCTTTTGTCCGCTCGAAGTTTTTATTCAAAATGTATAATATTGTATTGCGAATTTATGATAAGATACATTAAGACAGCACTTCATACTAAGTAAAGGTTTTTTTTTTCTTTAAAGCATACGGAGTCAGTTACGAAGTCTTTATACGAAATAATTCAGATGCAAGAATTTCTTCTTGAAAGATATTTTTTCAATTTTTAAAGGTGACACTCTTTTTTCCATCTCCTTATACTGGTAACATTGTAATAGGGCTCCGTAATACTATACTCACCTGTTTCTATGAACAATACAGCTAGATATATTCATATGTATTACACCGATCATGATTATCAGTTTCTGCGCAATTTGAAAATCGCGCGCAAGTCGATTGTAAAGTCAATAAATCAAGTCCAGCTGGTCCCTGCCGCCTGGCATCTTCACGGTCGTATTCCAGCTTTTCCTTGTTAACCTTCTTGGGTCAGGAAATAAATTAATGAGCTAGAGTGTACTAAAGCCTGATCAGCATCGTGAGTTATGGCCAATAGAGATATATCCCAAAAGTGTCATAAGACTAGTTGTCGCAATCATTAGCTCCTGTATTTCTTCTTAGTTTGCCCCTCGCAGAACATTTCTGTTGCAGTTCCATCCGGTTCGAGGTGTCTGCTGTTGTACCAGCCGGGGAAGGTATTCCTACTATCGTTTTCGGGGTATAGTTTGCTTGTTGTCGCATATGACGTTTGTCTGGTGAAGTTGTTTCTGAAGTAGGATGTGTCTTGTGCATCATTCGCTGCAGAATCTGTTTGTATTTGCTTACAGCGCTCAGTATGTCCTGCTCATGTTGCTCGCGTGGTTGCCGTGGTCGTGATACTGTGCTTTTTCTTCTCGCGATCTGGTCCTGTTATCCATAGGTTAAAGTATAATGTGCTGCGAGAAAAGACGTCGCGCTGCAGTTGCTCTAGTAATTACTCCACCGTTATCTTGACGGAATCGCTTCAAGACGATATCGGCGCTTGGCACATGCGCGCTTTGTGACGGCCGATGCTAGGCCGTCACATTTGTAATTTTTTTTTTCAGAATTTTCGTCACCTTGAATTCTTTTATAGATAAACCTCATCATTTTTTTACATACATATTTTAGTTCGTATACAAACGGAATCAGCACATATTACATACGAGATATTGCGTAACCTGCCTTTTATATATGTGTTCTACTCATCACAAGATGTTCGAAACCTATCAATTATATATTAAGCACATTTGCACGCACGCATACATGCGTATGCATGATACAGCGAATCAATGAATCGTTCCTGGATCCTTCAAGGGGAGAAAGGAGAACTTGGAATATGGCTGTGGCGGCGTCAGGCAGTGTCAGGACTGACTGGCCCAGGTTTAGCGAGCTTATGATCAACACATGCATGATTTACAAATTGCGCAGAAATGTATAATTATGGTTGTAGTAATACTCCTTGACATATTTAATTGTTTTATTCGTAGAAACGTGAGAACACAACATTATAAAATGTAAAATAACCTACTGCTAGTTTAAGTCTAAGAATTTTTTTAACTGAAAAGAACAGTTTTGTAGCTCTGAAAAAAATGTAATGTAGCATTGGAAAAAAGCAATTAATATTCGGTCCACCAGCCGTGTCACACAACTACCTGATATAATCTTTTCAATTAATCAATGTTACAAAATTGTTATATGTAATAATTCTGATGCAAAAGTTTTCTCTTAAAGTACATTTTTTCAATTTAAAAACATGATTAATTCTTTTCCCGCATTCTTGGAATGGCAATAAATTATATTAGATTGTATAATGTTGTGTTTGCACATTTTTATAAATAATACAATTAAATATGTCAATGTGTATTATAACTGCTATAATTATACATTTTTACGCAAATATAAGTAGTGCACATATTGATCATAGTCTATAAATCTAGACCAATTAATACCTGTTGCCTGACACTATTACAGTCAGATTCCAAAAGCTTCTTATCCTCCCTTGAGGGGTCAGGGAACAAATTATTGATCCCTTGTTTACATACACGTCAAGAAATGGAAGTATAGTTTTCCCAAGAAAAACGACATAGCTAACCAGAACTGCATACATACATACATACACATACCTTCAGCCACTAGATTTACAGAGCTGGATAGAAATAAAGTATCTCATGTGTGCTAAACAGGACAGAGGAAACAAAATCATACTAAGAACCAAATATTACTTAGGAAAGGAAATGGAGAAAGAGTTTCAGTATAGGAGATTCAAATTCCATATATTGAAAAGCACTGCTTTCTCACCGGGATAATCGAGTACCAGTTTGCCCAATGATCTATGAGGTAGGTAGGACTTATGAGGTGGCTATTAACAAAGGAAAGGCAGGTAATTGGTGTTTTCCATCCTATTGGTGGAGAAGATTGCTGGATTAAGACAGAAAACATGAAATAATATTCTTAGTTATCTTGTTCGGTTATTTGAATATTGGTTGATGCAATGCTCTTGATGAGCAGTAAAACTTTTACTGTTCATCAAGATCACTGCATCAACGAATATTGAAACAGAAGAGTCTGAACTTTAAGAAAAGACGTCAAAAATGCTGGAAAAGGCATTTATATCCTGCATTTAACAAAGGTGTAGGGAGGTTTTCTGCAAAGTGAAGACCAACCAAGACAAGCAAATAACTTCCCTGACGGACCTACGCAGTGAAATCAACACAACCCATAAGGCAAACTGTACAGAAAGATACTGGAGAAGCCGTATAGACTTTCCATGTCTATCTATATGTCTCAGTCAGATAATATTGTTGAAGTCCTATTTGTAGAATAACTCGCAGTCAAGGACAGTAATAAAATTGAACAACTTCCAGAATGAGCGGAGGTTCCTCAAATCACATTTAAGAAATTGCTGGTGATCTACAAATAAGTGGAAAATAACAAGATTTCTGGTTTAGATGGAATCCCTAATGTAGCACTCAGGATGGCTATCTACAAGTGGCCTGACATACTCGTTTGGCGTATTTGTGTTTGAGGGAAGGCATTCTCGTGGAAATGTAGAAAACGCAATAGCAGATCCTCCAACTAACAGAGAATATCCCTTTTCATCAGAGTATTAGAAACCTGAAGATAATAAATGATTCCAAGCTGTCTCTTGAAGTATATCCAAACTACATGAACAAGAAGAAAATCAACATTATACTCTCATGGCTAGTGCCAAACATCAGAGATGTGGGCCTGAGCTAGCACTCTGAAATTGCTATCATGTAACAAAAACGTAGTTACAGTATATAGGCTAGAAACATTTAAATTAGTCAGCGTTTATTGTATAACTTATGATGATGTAGTTTACATCATTGTTGAGATGCCTGTAGTCGATGTACTTATTTGCAAAAGATAAAATTTTTATTCCTGTGATACAATATTTATAGCACATGCGTTTAGGCAAGATTGTAAAGTGGTTGCCCTTGTCGAAGGTATCCCTAACAAAATGAAATATGTTCTTGACAAGAATAAAGAACAATTGCAGGCACCAGAAACCTGCATAAGGAGAAGTCAGATATCATATGTGAATTACAATTACGATGGCATTAGTTTATAAAGTGGAGTTCTATCTCACCTAATTTCTGAATGGGTATCGATGTTTCAGAGTTTACACGTTTAAATTAGAAGAAACGCCAGAATGCTCAACCTATTGTAGAACTGCAGAGGTTGTAAAGTTACTGTTCCATTATATTCGAATTTGGAATGCGCGTGAGATGCTCAATCAAATATGTAATCAAGTTTTACACACAAAACTTGATCAAGCTGCATCCAAAACTTGATTGCGTATCGCTGTTCAAGCGAACGCTCCATCACGCCGTGTTACAAAGACGAAAAACACACATCAGGCAAAGGCACATTTTTCCACTCAAACTGTTCGGAGGAAACTGGCGACCGGTTGCATTGGAAGGACAGATCTTTCATCACATTTCCCGACCCGTTTTACCCTGTTGTGATGGATACTCGCGTCACGATAAAATCATGCGCATCACTTTCCTAATGGACCATGTGTATCTGATGAATATCAACTTCAATTTTTTCAATAACGAAAATGTAGTGATCTAAATCTTACTGCAGAAATCATCTGAAAGGGGATCCAAACCATTGTATTAAAACGCATAAAAATAGGGGAATTGCAGAGTTTGCTTTTTCCATGTTACTGTTGATTAAAAGCAGGCTCAAAGCGTGGATGAAGAACTATCTGCAGAGAGCATCTTGCAGGACTATCTGCAAGAACTGCAGGCTCAGAATGTCGTTTTGATAGATGAGAGAATATAGCTGAAAGAAGAAAATTTCTTTTCGTCATAGCTAAGGTCAAAAACATCCTCGCCCTAAAAAAAATTCGAAACTACAAACCCTCTAGTAAGACCTCAATGCTGAAGTTCGAGTATTTTAGTCGCATGAATCAATTAAAGTGGCCTAAAAGAGAGATAAAGATGCTTTAAAAACATTCGAAGAATTTTAACTACATCATAGAAAAAATGAAGGACCTAAATTTTCAAGTAAAGGTCCACCATTAAGAAATTGTTGCATTACAAAGATCTAAATTCCACTTAGAAATAGACTCTACAGCTACAGTAATGTAGTTAGCAGAGACTCATGCTTCTACATGAGAGAATCAAGTTCAAATATCGCTCATCACTTCTAGAGAACATTCCATGTAATATATATACTGTAACTACGTAGTTCAAAGTTCACTCTGAATCTGGGTCAATTAACCTTAGCAGCCGGTGGTAAAAATGAATTATAGGAAACAGAAGTAGACTAAAAAATTGGTGATAATCTCCAGAAGAGTATCAGACTTAACAAACATTTTATTTCAAAACAATTTGAATTTCCAACAGTCAGAACATGCCCTTATTGATTTGTAAAATACCTACGATCAGCTTAGATTTAAGTTTAATATTGCTAAAAGACAACATTTGAAGTCAGCATTAGAGGCAGTAAGTTCCAAAGAAATTGACATTCAGATAAAAACAGAAGACACAATATAGAAGATCTCGACTTAGAATAAAATCCTCACCTCTAACAAAGAGTACAGCATTCTATAGATAGAGAATGTGTCTCTGAGCCAGTAGTTCAAAAAGGCAAACAGAGGTCGTGAGGGTTTGAAGGAGAAAAAAGTATACTATACTTCGAAGAAAGTTGAGTAATAGAGCACTTGTATCAATTAATCAGGAGTTGGAAAGGCTCGCGGAAGAATAAAAGATCAGCTCTGAGAAATAAAGAGATGGAAATGAAGAACAGCACTCAAAACTTGATGATGCAGCTGGCCTATATAGCATACGAATCTATGTAGTCTTAAGTAGAAACACAGTAACTTGTGAGTAGTCCTGTTTAACATATACTCTGGAGATTTAGATATGATATAATTGATATATGTTATATATTGTAAATTAAGTTATTTAACAGACACATATAGAATGTCCCATTTAAATTTTGCATGCAATTTTTTTCTACACCACAACTGATTTAGTCTTTCAGATCAAACTTACCTTGTGGAGAAGGGGGGGAGGGCGTATCAAGAAAATGGAGTAGGTTTTATTTGAAACTTCAAATAGGACACTGTGTGCATCTACAAATAAAATAATAACAAAAAACAATCGTAGCGATTAATGATAAGGATGAATTAGAAAACAAATGAGAAATATAATTTGTTGTTAACAACGATAAATAATTAAAGCGTTTAAAGTAAATAATGAATAAATAATAAATAAAGGTATGAAATGTAAGCATACATTTCAATGCTAACTGATGAAAAACGTGTTAAGCCATGAATATTTTACTTTTAGTAAGGATTTTTATATTAGCTTGGGGTATGTTGTATACGCGGAATCATTCATTTGTTCCATGATTTCTGAAAGGAAGCAAGGAAATATTGAAATACAGCCATTGTGGTTCAAATTTATAGACTTGTAAAACTTATAATCATGGTTATTGTAATACATATTGATATATATATATACACACACGCACATGCACGCACACGCACGCACGCACGCACGCACGCACGCACGCACGCACGCACACGCACGCACGCACGCACGCACGCACGCACACACACACACACACACACAACACACTTGCACTCTTTGTAGAAATAGACGAATACAATATTACAGAATCTAATATAAGTTATTGCGGGTATATGAAGATGGAAAAGGAGGGTGATAGCTTTAACGACTGAAAAAATGTCCTTCAAGAAGAAACTTTTGCAACTGAGTTGTTTCGTATAAGGACCTTGTAATATTAATTGATTGGGCGATTATTCCAACGTAAATTAAATTGTGGTTTTGACAAGAAACGTTTCACAACTCTTAATAAAAAATGCGATGATTCTAAAAAAATGGAATTAACTATGATTCTAAAAAAGGGAATTAACAATCGGTCTACCATCTGTATCGAACAACTACCTGATTTAATCTTTGATGATTCGCAGCATGAGTTATTAGTTATGCTCCATTTCTTTTACAGCCAGTACCCCACTGATTCATAATTGCTGTCCAAATATGCTCTATTAAATTGAAATCCACGAAATTAGCTGATCAATCGAGAAGTTCTACTCTTGGGTGCTGTGTAAACCAAACTTGTACTATATGGGAGGCGGGTACGGCACTATCGTATTGAACTAATTAAAAAGTACACAAATTGTCTTTACTGTAAATTGCACCCCACAATGCGACAACACTTCGATTAGTTCTCCCGGATAATAAGCACCAATCCGATTTTCAATTGTTAAAGCTAGCACTCTCCTCCTGTTTCTTTATGATATTACTATTATTATTATGTTAGTATATTATATTCTCCTGTTTCTATGAATAATGCTACAAAATTTCTTAATATGTATTACAAACACCATAATTATAAGTTTCTGTGTAGTTTGTTAATCGCGCGCATATAAATCGTAGAGTCGATAAATAAGGTCCAGCCGGTGCCGCCTATCATCATCACGATCGTATTCCAACTTCTCGCTCTCCTTCATGTGCCATAGAACAAATTAATGATTCCGTGAGGCCCTTAAGGGTACGCAAGGAGCACTAGTGGACTCCAAGTTGACTTTGACCACAGGTTTGACCTCAGGTGGAGAAATCGAAAAACTCTGAAGAACAAGCCCGCGCTAGCGGAATAGAGCCATAACATGGTCAGCGAGCGCCCACGCTAATCCCCTATCATTCCAACATCCCAATGTATCTCGCTTGATCTTACAGCGCTTCTATCATTCTCAATGTATCTCTCTCGCTCTCGATGCGTCTTTCTCGCACTCAATGTACCTCACTCGCTCTTATGGCGCTTTTCTTGCTCTCAACGTATCTCATTCGCACTCGATATGTCGCGCTCTCGTGTGCGACATTATCTTCCGACATTGCTAACAAAACGTAAGCCCAAGCAATCCCAGCCAAGCTTCTCTGCCTTGATAGAATTTGCTACACGGATCCAGAGTGGAGAACGCTAAGCGGGCATTACTGTATATGTAAATATATGATCGTAGAACAATTTTACGCACGTATTAAAGCAAATTATATTGAATAATTTTCAGTGAAAATATTTTCTTGCTATGACTTTGGGAAAGAAGAACATACGCAAAAAAATAAAAAGGATACCTATAAAGAAACGGTATTATAAAAAATTGTAAACTCATCAATACCTAGTATTTTTAAATTAATATTGGTCGGTTTCATGTTACACAAAATTGATTGCAGTAATGAAAAATATTTGATGGGATCGAATCATCGATATCTCATTCCCGTTACAATCTATTCGAACCAGCTAGAAAGCATCGTTAAGTTGTGTTGACGTAACAGTATCAGCGGAGAAAAACAGCGCGAAACCCCATAGCCATCATGGTATTCAAACGGTTCAGATTCAGCGTGTTTTTTACACGAAGGCGTTTCAAGGAAGACGCAATATTTTCCGATGATTTTTTATTTTAAATTCTGTGTAATTTTTTTTATTCTAATTCTGTGTAATCACGCATAACGTTAAGTGGCCCAATATTGCATTTTAACTCAGAACTTTACAAGGTATAAATTTATTTTTACAGTAGAAAAAAAGTAGAAAAAAAGTTTTTATAGGAGAAAATTTTTGTTTTATAATTTTTCCAAGAACGAGCTATTGAACGTATTCAGTGTAATCCTTCCGAGAATGAGCATTGCATTTATCATACGTTTTTCTCAAAATTGTACAATACAAATTTTATTTCTTGCACCCGGAGCTTTAAAAAGTATAACTATAGCCCTGCCTTTTCCTGCGTTTTGATTCCTGCGTTTCGCTGTATTTATGGAAAGCGTTAAATAACTTTTCTGGCTACAATTTCGAGAGAAGCGCATAATAATTTTGATATTGGCATTCAGAACAATTCTGCGCACACGATCTCAGAACTCGAATTTAGAAAAACGCTGAAACAAAAAATTCTTTCTACGCGAAAGTCTGAATTTATTTTTGAGAAAATTTAAACTAGTTTTTAAAAATCCATTTTGAGAACTTCTTTCGACACATCTATAGTATCTTAAAAAACAAAAAAAGATTTATAAGGAATAATTGCGTTTTCGCTCCATAAAAACATATTGAAGCCGCTTCTAAATCTCCAGTCTCTGTCCTTCACGCTGTTGTCGTATCGCTTCGTCTCTTTCTCTCCGAGATTTCTGAATTTCTCCGCAATAGACCACCAAAACCAGCGGAACAAATAAAGGGTACCAACAAACTTATTCCTGCGCACCCTTAATTAGATGAATATGGTAAATTATAATAAGTATAGTAAACTGGTGTAGTTATAATGCATTACTAGTTGGAAGCAAATGTACACAGTTACCAGTTTGTGTGCGTGTACACGCGTCATGCATGTGTTGAATCAAATTAAAAAATGATGAAAGTCACATAACAAAAGTTGTTACAAACTTGCCAAATGATCAAGGGAAAAGCGGGATTGGAAGCAACAGAGAAAAGCAAAAGCCCTCTTTTGTACGGCTACCGCAAGGATACTCACGCATTGCTCAGATTCTCTCTCATTCTGTAAAATAAAGGATAAGTTAAGATAGCGTAGTATATGAGTTTTTTACGACATTAAAAAAGTTAAATCGGCGATCATAATTAATACGATTAAGAGACAGGTTGCGTTTTCATTTTGTTGTTCATAACTAATACATAATACAGGGTGATTCGCTTATATTGAATATCCAAATTATTGCCATTGTTATTAAAAGTGAGAAAAAATGAAGAAAGGTATAATATCCTTTTATCTTTTTATTATATCGGAATGTATGTCCTGAAACCATATTAACTCTTTTTTTAGACATTTTCTTTTATTTTCGCTAAGAACGAAAATAATTTAATGTCTAACTGAAATAAGACACTCGGTATACATACGTAGTGCCGGGGATACATTTGTTATTAATATATATTGATAATTTTCTTTTAAATAAATAACGAAAAGCATGTATAATTTATCCGATAAATACTCCGCTCATTTGCGAAATCGATTATCTCCTCTGCTATAAGGTAAAGAATAACTGATAGTTACATACATTGATTTTAATCCCTTAACAATAGTATGTTCGTATAGTAATGTTACGTTAAGCAACAATATGAAATGGAAGACTACTATAGCAGTTCTTCTAGTTTATCTCACATTGAAATTATTTGTGCAATGTAAAAATGCTTTTATATGTTCCGATTTATATTTTTTTTACATATATATATCATAACTCACATACAGTAAAACCTCCACAAGAGTTACCCAAAAATACCTTTCTAAACGCGATTTGCGCTGCTTTTATGCCTATGCTACCTAAATCATATTTAGCTAAACGCACAACACGGCACACTATGCGAGACCCGGCGGAAATCCTTTGAAAAGAGATCACGGCTTCATGATGCCTAATGCAAATATATAACTTTTTTGATTTAACTTCTTTTCGATAAATTGCTTATTAACATGTTAATGAGAACTTGTCAATAAAATTGAAAAATATGATATAATTATGACACATTTACTTATTTAATATTTATTCAGTAATTGATTGCATACTCCATTTCCACCATTAATTTTCCTGTAGCCTCCACAATTTATCTAAATGGCACACTACAACATAGTAGTCGAATTCTCCTATTAATTTGGAGCTCATCTTGAGAAGTAAAAAAAAAAGTAAAAAGACCTTGACATTTTATGTATCACTTGTTTTTCCTCATATGTGTCAATACATCTTATTTACTATTTGTCATGGAATTGATTTAGTGAGTAATCATTTTTACAAACAGCACGTCAAACCGAAATGTGTGTCAGAAAGGAAAATCTCCTTGTATTCTGACCAATGAAATATATTCTCTTTCGAAGTGCCAAGGTCCTAGCTTAATCCTTTCACTACCAGCATCACATATATGTGACAACCTGATTTTCTTACTTGAGCCTGACGTCACAAATATGTGATGGGTGTTCATTATCAGTTTATGATAATTGTTTGCATCAAATCATGTCACACACAGATGGATTATGTTATAAAACAATTAAATGGATACAGGATGTTATTGGTTTGGCAAAATATGTAAAACAGCTACAAGACTACTAATTAGGCTAAGTACAGAAAAATGTTTCAAAATGTATCATGCAAATAAATAACGTGTATATCACTTTGAAAAACAATTTTTACTTTGCTTTTTCTTTCCATTTGTATTCATTTCCTTTTAATAAAATGTGTCACATATATGTGCCGATGAGGCTACCAAAGGAATTATCTATCTATAGTCCAGTGTCACTTATGTGTGTTGGTTTGTAAAATTGTTAATTTCACTTACAATGTTATAGATACATCCCACAGAAATAAATGACAATTGGTATCATATTTAAATAATAAGACGTCTGATCTCCTGAAGCTCTGGTAGCGAAAGAGTTAAGAGTTCGCAGGAGTCAGAAGCAAACACCGAGTTGACTTGGAGGCATGGTGTGGAGCAATTAAGATGCTGTGGAGAATTAACGTGACAGCTCACTTATAGCGCCATAGCATACCTAACGCATGCTCGAGCTAATCCCCCATCTTTCCAACATGTAAATATATCTTGCTGGTTCGCACGGAATCATTGATTTGTTCCGTGACCCCTGATGGGGAGCAAGGAGAAACTAGAATACGACCCTGGCGGTGTCACGCGGGTGAGGCCAATCGGTCCAGATTTATAGATTCTGTGATCGACACGCGCGCTATTTACAAAACTTGCAGATATGTATAATTATGATTGTTATAATACACATTGATATATTTAATTGTATTATTTATAGAAACGTGCAAATACAACATTATAGAGACTAATATAACTTATTGCTAGTCCAAGAAGATGGGAAAAGAACGAATTATCTTTTAAAATTAAAAAAATGTCTTTTAAGAAGAATCTTTTGCATCAGAGTTATTATGTATAACGATTTCCTAACATCATTTGTTTGAGCGATTGTTGCAATGTAAAATAAATTATAGTTCAGTTAAGAAGTGTGCTATTGCTCTGAAAAGAAGCAATTATTAATCAATCTTGTACAACTACTTGATTTAATCCTTTCAATAGACTAATGTTACGAAATCGTTATACGTAATAACTCTGATGCAAAAGTTTCTTCTCAAAGCACATTTTTTCAAATTTAAAAGATGATTCGTTCTTTTCTCGCCTTCTTGGACTAGCAATAAGTTATATTAGGTTCTATAA
This sequence comes from Ampulex compressa, assembly GCA_038496175.1. Lineage (NCBI taxonomy): Eukaryota > Metazoa > Arthropoda > Insecta > Hymenoptera > Ampulicidae > Ampulex > Ampulex compressa. The sequence goes on from JBCFXI010000876.1 coordinate 89,532, forward strand.
TGTCAACGTGTATAGTAACGATCATAATTATACATCACTGCGTCGTTCGTAAATAACGCGCGTGTCGATCATTGAGTCTATAAATCTCGATCAATTGGTCCCACCTGCCTGACACTGCCATGGTCGTATTCCAACTTGTCCTTGCTCCCCTTCAGGGTTTCTGGAACAAATTTTTGATTCAGTATGTACCTCACTTGCTCTTATCGCATCTTTCTCTCTCTCGTTTGCGGCGGTGCCGATAAAACATAAGTCCAAGCCATCCCTGTCGAGCATTCCTTGTCTCGATAGAATTTGCCGCGCGGATCCGGAGTGGCGAAAACTAAGCGTATATATGAATATATGATCGTAGATTGATATTACGCACATATTAAAACAAATTATATCAAACGATTTTGAGTAAGAAGATTTCTTCAATGCTGTTTTATTTCTTGCACCCGGCACCTTAAAAAATGTACACTTGGACTTATTCATTTGTTCCTTGACTCCCCGAAGGCGGGCTAGAAGAAGGTGCAGTAAAACTGTGGAAGTGCCGAACGGCAGGGATCGATTAGACCTGATTTACCGACCATACGATCGATATACGCAAGATTTACAAACGTGCGATAGATTTAGTTACATTGTTTATAGGCAAATATAATATTATGCAACCTAATTTAAGTTATTGCCAGTATAAGGAGATAGAAAAGAAGGGTGTTAACTTTAAAAATTGGAAAAATATCTTTCAAAAAGAAATTTGCATCTGAGTTGTTTCAGATAAAAACTTCGTAACAATAATTAACTGGGAAATTGCGCCAGCTGCGCACAGCGTGGCATGGCAGTATTGTTTAAAGAAAAAAAGGACCGGGATTTATTGCAAAACGCCATTCCAGCGAGTCTTATTACAAATTCGCAATATAATGTTAACAATATTACAAAATAACAAACTTATTAGAAATTCGCAATACTATATCATAAAAACATCACACGAACAAAAGCTATTTCGTGTTTGAACAATTGGCGAAGCAGTTGATGTTATGAAGATATACGAAACAACACAGATGCAAAAGTTTTTTCTTGAAGGACAGTTTTCCAATTTTCACAGCTAAACACCCTCTTTTTCCATCTCTTTACACAGATGATAATTTATATTAAGTTCCGTAAAATTGTATTCGCCTGTTTCTATGAGCAATGCAACAATATATATCAATATGTATTATACCAAAGATGATTACAAGTTTCTGCGCAGTTTGTAAATCGCGCGCATGCCGATCGTAGAATTGATAAATCAGGTTGAGCCGATCCCTACCTGGCACTCCACGGTTGTATGCTCAGGGATTAAGGAACAAATTAATGAGTCAGAGAGTACATGTAGCTCTGCCCGTGTTTCATTTCTCCACCGATAAAAGCGCTAACTTTGCTGTACTTATGGGAAACATTATATAATTCTTCTGGCCATAATTTCGAGAAAAGCGTATTATCGAGAAGCGCATAATAATTATGTTATTCGTATTCAGAAAAATTCTACATTTATTTTTGAGGAAATTTCAGCCGATTTTAAAAAACCCACTCTTCTTCCAACACGCATAAAGCATCTTCAAAAAAAAAAAAAAAAATTCATAAGAAGTTAATGTGTTTTTGCTTCAGAAAAACATATTGAAGAATTTGCTATGCTGATTCATCCATATCTCCAGACCCTGTTCCACATGCTCTTGTCGGATCGAATCGTCTCTTCCTCTCCGAAGTTTCTCAATTTCTTTGCAACAGACCCCGAAATTGGCGAGACAAATTAGGAGTACCAAAAACTTACTCCTGCGGACCCTCAAAAAAGTACTGCCCACAAGAAAAATTCTAGGATAGCACAAAAGCAACAAAAATTTTTCGCTGGGCACGCCTATCCCCACTTTTGAAGTGTACCCAATCCCTAGATTTAGGCTAGTGACGTGAAAAGCCAGAATGCAGTAGAATCTCCGTCTTCTTAGGAAATCTAACAAACCCTCTATTTGCTGTTTTCGTGTACCACAATTCCATCTGTGTTTACGTCAATGCTAATATAGTATAGTCTACCGCTCACTTCGCACTATTTCACTCGACCTCTAGGCTTATCATTCATCATCTTCGTCATACCGTCGGAATAATATGTATGTAACTACTACTACGGATAATAAACTTGGATTGAAAGTACATGCGATAAGAGGTGTACACCTTTTGGTCTGACTAATTGAACACAAATTTCTGCCGGAATTCTTCTTACGGGTAATTAAGGTGATATTAATTTAATAAATCGTTCCACAACCTCTCCTACCGGGCATAAGAAACGTGAAATATAGTTATGGCGATTGCAAGTAGCTGATAGAAATTCTTCAAATATCAGGTCCAAAAACGTTTTGGCAACATTTCAACGTGATTTTGACTTTGATTTTCTTGAAAACTAAGAGCCTATTCCTATTGAATGGCTCCTGACCAGCCTGTTGTAGCAGAATAAAATCCTTTGAAAGGAAAACCTAGCCTCTGCTTGTGAATAGAATAGACCAAGAGCAAAAGACAAACTACAAAGCATTGTTGTATAGAGCATCAAATATTGATGAATCTACGTAACATATTATTGCATGTCAATTATTGATATTTACTATAATGTACATATAAATGAGGTACTATAAGATGCTTTGAATAAAAAATACTTCAAATATAATGTTCAAATTGGTTTTAGCTAATTTTACAAATCCTACTACTATGTCAGTGTGTGCCCATTCTAAGCAGATGGAGAGCATAAAAAATGGAACTAGACAGAATGAACCGAATTCCCTTTTCTCCTTCATAACATTTACACTGGTGTTCTTTTATTAGCCAGTAGTACACTGTCCTGCATGTATTTATAAAAAAAAAGCTTAGTATCCAGATTCTAATACAATGGCGTTGTATTACTAATAAATATAGAGAAATATCAATAGTATATTCACTATCAGATATCAGTTTTTTTTTTACATCTATTGATATTTTCGATATTTCCATTATTCCCAGTTACTGATACGATATTAACCATAAAACCTAAGCTTAAATTGTAATCGTATTAAAAAGAGCATGATAAGTAATGAGCATAACAAAATACTAATACCAGTACAATATGTTATTAATAGTTTGGATTAGATTATGATTAGACATGATTAGAAATGTTTAAGATAAAAAGTGAAGTAAATAAGATACTTAAGTATGGGTAAATGTATTCAACAAAACTAAAAGGAAATTCTATTTTTTTACTTATATTAATTTCAAACATTTTTCTAATTCTTATTTCTTATGCTTTCTCATTTTGCATCAACGCGTCTATATTTGCATAATTTCAGTTATCGCAAATAACCGATGCTTTTCGATAGACGAATATCAAATTTCGGGTAATTATCGATGATCATGAATGTCAATAGTTTTCCGCCTCTACTCTCTAATGCTACTTATGGTTACCTTCGGTTTACCTGAATATCGTCCTTGTTAACGGACTCTTCCTCAAATCGGAAGAGTAGGTCCTCGCACCTCCTCCTCTCCTCTTCCAGTTGGTGCGCAAGACCGGTTTTGTCCGCTTCCAGTCTCAAGACCGCAATTTGCATTTCTTCTCTATACTGAAATTTACAATTACTTTTTGTATATATATTGGTTTATTGTTTATATGTATTTTTATGCATGTATCTTTTACAAACACACGCGCGCGCCCAAAATTTTGCATGCAATTATTTTTCAAACAGTGGTTTGTTTAAAAAAATGTTTTAAATACAAATTATTCTTTTCTATTTATTCCTTCAAATAGGATTAATTTTTTAATAATTTTGCGAGCTAGATATCATTTTATTAGTTGTAATTGCAAGTAAAATTGTAAATGGGACAACTATTATATATATACGCATATAGTGACTCACAAGTGTTCGAATGCGTGCAATTGAAAACTGAAATAAGAAAAATATAAATGTTTCGAACGTGATAACGACATAATGTTAAAAACGCAACGACTTATGGACCATCCTAATATAATACACCATATATGCTGCATACACGAACCACAGGTGCAAAGATTCTTTGAAACTCGTAACACATATTTTTAGAAATATCAAATTTCATTGAGCTCAAAGTGACGGAAAACTTAGTGCATTTCATGGGGCAACGTCTTGCAGAAATAACTAAGATAAAAGCAGATCCAATTACATATTAATATAAAGTACGATAAAAGTACTTCCATCGTTCGAAGACCTTTGTGATCCCCTTAGTATTCATTTGTATAATAACTGATTCATAATTTCTACATACATTACTCGTTTGACGTGAAATTTTATATCTACTTTCTTGTTACACCTATTTGACAGCAGGTACTGTTCTACATTCAAAATTAAATTCTAACATACATATCTATCTCGTTTTAGTTTTCACCTGTATACGTTCGAACACTCTCGTGAAACAAAAAGATATTTTCGCCCAACAAGATTTTCGTGTATTCTTTTATTTTGCTCTTGTAATTTCCGCATTTTCAGCAAAGTATCTAACAAAATAACATTTGTACTATCATGAAGAGAAAAAAGGAACGTAAAAGTTCTATTTTGCATTAATTAAGACCAGAGGTGTAAAAAAGTGACCATCCAAGAAATAATATGACGGAGCTACGGTGGTGTAGTGGATAGAGGCTCAGACTGCCACGCAGCAAACCCGGGTTCGAATCCCACCCTATCACCTCTGATTTTTCCATGTGATATGTATACCGTAGCTTTGGTGGTTCGGAACCCACCTTTTAAACAGTAGGTCCTAAGCCAAATGACCTTAGCAGTCGATACCGAAAAATGAATTTAAAAAAAAAAATAATATGATGAAGTTATGCTTTCCACTACTATACATTATAACTGGCTTGCTATATATAGCTATACTAGCTCATACAATAAAATCTTCATGAGAGTTACTCAAAGCACCTTTTTAAGTGGCTTCTACGCTGCTAGTATGCCTATGCTATCTAAATTTGACGCAACCAAGCAGGCGATACAACACGCAGTGCGATACCAGGACAAACTCCTTTAGAAGAATTCAGAACTTGACAATGACTAAGACGAAAATATAACTTTCTTCATTAGATTTTTTTTAGGTAAAATGTCTATTAACATATTCATGACAGTTTGAAATAATAGACAGATAAAAATAATACCAAACACAATGTTAATTACGATCACATGTACCTATCTAATACCAAATCTACAATTTATTCTACTGTATTATCGTCATATCGTATTTTTCGTCGATATTATCGGAGCGTAGCTTATGCATTCAACAAAAACTATGGCCGTAGTTGTATCGTGTTCGGTCTTATTTTGATCGGAAAAATTTCAATAATATATTAAGAAAAATAAAATTGCAAATATTTGGGATGGTACTTTTTAAACTTGTTTTTAAATGTTCCACTTGGCCACGTCGCATTTGATCTGCCTCATTTGTGTGCGATCTCGTTTCTGCGCTGACACTTTTATTCAGCAGCATACAAAGGCCTAGAAAACCATATCTCCTACCTCCTAAATGTCAAAACTAGTATCCATATTTTCAAACTTTTAAAGCGATTTTACGGCATTATATTTAGTATGTGTAGGATCGGGACTCCTTCATAACACAAATAGAGGTCTGTGGGCTGATTTGACCGGACTCCCGGCTCAGTAACCTAACGACCCAAATTTTTTCGTGGCGCCTACATACATGTACCAGCTATACTTAACTAGCGCAGAGTATGCAGGGGCCGACAGACTATACCGTACCTTTTCATATTCCTCCTTGATGGACAATGCGGATTGCTCTGCTTGGTCTGCCTGATTGGCTGCCTTTGTTATCCTTTCCCTTTCAAGATCTCTCTCCCTCCTTAATGCATCTATCTCCTTTTGTTTCTCCTTTAAGATGTCCTAAAAGGAAATACATATTCCTCAGTTGATTCCTTCAATTTTTGTTATTTTTTTTCCATTTTTTGTGTAATTTATGGATTCTCCACAGAAGAATATATATTTTATATTAATTAATAAACATTAATTTAATTAAGAGATATTCTATGTTAACACGTTGAGCGTGGCGCCCATTTTGGCATCCGGCCCATTTAAGAGGCAGCAAGTACTTGACGGCAAGCACTAGATACGTATTTGCGATATACTATAAACAGAAAAAAAGTTCACTGTCAGTTGCCAGGAACTTCAGTCGCACTCAACATGTCAAAGAATCTACTATTTCTTTCAATTTTTGGAGTGCTTTAAATGCTCTAATGAAAAATCTTTTATGCTAGAGAAGAATTAATTTGAATCCCTATGCAGTTTCCAGAATGTATTCAAACAAAATACACGCGCATGCATGATCCCTGTGTTACGCTAAACTCAAAGAAGGCTATTTCGATACAATGTAGATTTTAGATTATTTAATTTTTATGTTTCTGCTTTATAATTTTCTAATTTATTTGCATCCAGTACCTGAGTAATCTGCATATATTAAATTGACGATGAAATGGAATAATACTTTAGGTGGATAGATTGTCTTAGTAAATCATGCAAGGCATATGCATGATTGTTACTACGTTTTGGCTCTGATTGGAGCCCTTGTCAAGAAAAAATTTGTAAACTATAATAAATAGCTTATAAGTACACGTATTAAATATGATTGCAATTAAAGGAATTATTATAAAAAGATTACAATAATATTAAATTAGTTATGCTTAATTAGGTAAAAAATAAAACTAAACTCAAAGTTTAACAGCTTGCCCAAATGCCTACATATCACAGATGTATCAAAGATTTTGGAAAAATTGAGATTTGCTTATTTGCCTCAGCAACAATATGTTTAGTCTCATTAAAATGCAGACAATTGAAACAAGAATCTTAGCGTCAGAATGTTCAATGACATATCAGTTGCATTGGGTTTCATCACTAATTTATAATATACAAGCAAGTGGAAGACAGAAGGAACATAAATTACTGCATATAATAATTTTCGCTTATCACCAACTGCAGAATCTACCGTAAGCTAAGATGGTCATTTATCAGAAACTGTTGAATAATCTGCTCACGATGACGATCAGTTTATTCTAACTGGCAGTCAGTTTGTGTTTACCGAACGACAAATAAAGTTTCAGTGCATTATCAGTACACTTTGCTCTTGTAATTGTTATTCAGATCATTGTGATTGGCATTCATAGTCAACAGTAGCAATCTAACTACAAGTTTGAAAAACAACTTAATTTTATGACAAATTTTATGATTCGGTTATAGCCGATATTCCATTCAGTGATGTCAGTGAAGATGATCAACGCGACAGTTTTGTGAATAGAAATTTTTTGTAAAAACAACAAAATCGCATACTAAAAATATACAATTTTCCAGTTGTATGTAATGTACTCGTCAACATAAAAGGTTGACATACATAAAATTAAGAGAAGTCTTAATTATTTTTCAACGAGGAATTACTTAAAAAAAATAATATTAGAAACAAACAAACATGCAGTCAAGTACAGAAACTTTGTACCAGTTAAGAAAGAGAAAATCAAAGTATTTAGTTTATCAAAGCATTTAAAATAAATTGATAATCCGAAGAAAAATATGTTAAAATCATAAGTAATAATAGATTGTAAAAAAAACATGAATAGAACTTATATAGGCAATTAAATATAGTGTAAATTTTACGCTACCTTGAAGGATACGTAAAAACGTATCAAAAATATTTTTTTTATTTTGCAGAAAAGTTGTACTGAATATTTATATTGTTTTCAAAATCAATAAAAAGGATGGGGATTTATATGTTCATGAACACAAATTAATGGAAGTAATAATTGTGAAATATTTAGAAAACAAAATGATAATGATGACATATGGATGATTCAATAACGCAATACGCCAGCTGGCATGTTCTGACATGAATTCCTCGTACCGTAGCAAAGCGAAGCAGAACGTCTAAGCAATACATTGCATACTTATTTAAATCACCTCGAAAGGAAATAGTTTTTAAATGTGCTATTTCTGATAGACCATGTATTGACTATTTTAAAGATTAATACAATAATATTATACTATGGAAAACATATACTAAAGATAGTATTGATTAATGAAGGTTGATATTAATTATAAATTTACTCACTATAAAAATGTGTTCTTTTTTAAAATTGTGATTCTATTATTCTGCATAATTCCTAAAAATATAAAAACTAACGGCGCACTGTGATACAAATTGCCTGTCAAACAAAAGTCTCTAATTTTTATAGTTGCTTCGGTATTTAGAGCTATAATGTAAATGGATAGATATTGGGAGTTAGTTTAGTTTTTCGATATGATCTATTGACGGAGCTGAAATCATTGGTGACTCTCTTTATTCAAAACACGATAAAGCATATCATGGCAAAATTTTTTTCTTTTATACGTTTGTTACAAAATGACGATTGTAGTAGAATTCTCATCGAAAATCTGCACAAACAAAT